>JACEEZ010000170.1:0-130000 GCA_016584305.1 Chionoecetes opilio | reverse complement strand
TTCTTTATGGTTCCCAAGCCATAGTCAGTTTTCTTCTAAGCAGTGAACTTTGCCTGCACATCCTGCACAACAGCATCTGGCAAACTATAATTCCTTCCCAGTTTCGAAGCTGTTGGTGCAGGAACAATGCACAGAATGTGACATTCTGGAATCCAGCACTTGTCAACTGTAGATGGCCAGTGGAAGCTCCTGCCAGGTCCATGTGGGTGCATGAATGTAATCAAGGCATCTTCATCTTCCACTGACACCTTGCAGACATTGCCAATCCACCAATTTTCATCATAAATGCAGGCAACATATTGGCCAGGTTGGAGGCTTGCAAGTCTCACAAAAACATTGTCTGGTGTTGATACTGTGGCTGTAAACGATGTGCAGTCTGCAGATACTCGGCTGACACACAGCTGGTTGTCATCAATTGGCTTGAAACAGTGGTTTTCCCTGGTTCCAGCCACAGTATGTGCTTTGGAAAATCGCTTCTCTTGCTGTTCCTTGGCTGCTTCAACTTCATAGCTGCTGACGAAGAAACTCTTCACTCCTGGCACATGCTTCTCAGAAAATTTGTACAAGTCTTCAGCAGTGAGAATGTGGCCCTCATGTGGAGACTGCAGACTTGCTCTTTGTGCAAGTCGCTTCAGGGTACCTCGAATTCCATCACAAGGAGACTTTCCATGGGAAGTGGCAAAAAAGTTCCATTCTGCTGAGATTCCATAATCTTCAAAGTGGTGGCACAGGTTTGTAAAGTTCTTGTAGTTCTTGTACTGGGCTGCAGAACCATCACTGAAGTAGTGAATGTGTCGAATAGCACCCATGCTTGCTTTCAGATACTGCAAAACTTTTCTGATGAACACAAAAACTGTCACTGCATTGTGCTGTAAGCAGTCACTGATGATGCACATGCTGAGGCATTGCACCTCACCATTTTGTTTCCTGTAAACAGCAAATGGATGAAGTGTTGCTTGGCTGTTTTCCCAATGAAATCCTTGAATTTCATCCTGAATAACAAATGAATAGTTCTCAGCAAAATCACCATGGACCAACGCAGGATTACAAGTACCATCTTGGCTGGGTAGATTTGAATGTTGTCTGATGCATTACAAAAAACCCACCCTAATTTCTGAAAGGCCAAAAACAGGGCAAATTCAAGGCAGAATTTGACCCAGAAGCAGCTTAGACACCAAAAATATATTTTGGTCTCTAAGGCTTCCTGACATGCTCTTTCCAATGATACCAAGCAAAAGAGGATCAGAAACTGGTGTGATGGTCAAATAGATGACTAAACATAAGGCATTTTTTGCATTTTTCAGTCAGAGGCCAACTTTGATGGACTCTATTGCAGAGACAATTTGACAGAAAAACTTCTTATTTGGCCCACAAGCTAAAAAGTTATATGCCATTCCAGGGAAAAAATTCTGGTTTATACAACCACCATGTTCAGGAGATATAGGCTCATGAGTGTGACACAGGTCAGTGTCACCGGTAATTTTTTCCTGTTTTAAATCTCTGTTTGTGCAAAAACTAAGCCACCTAGGCCAAAACCAATTTAATTTTTGAAATTCTTGCGAAAATTTAGATGGGTATTGTCATTTTCAGCACTACAAAGCACATAGCCACTGAGTAAAGGCCTCCTAAAAACGCCTTCGTGTAAGGGCCGTTCCTCAGGCCATTGTTTGGGGGAAAAATGGGGGTACTGTATCTCAGGAACTATACCACCTACAGAGCTAAAATTTTGCACACGTTCCTTTTGGCCAAGTACCAACTTGTATACCGAATTTCATCAAAATCTGAGGTGGTGAGGTGGGGAGCATTGGACCACTTGGCATGGAATGACCCCATGTATAAAGGACAGGGTGGGCATTTTCGAAGGGGCTCTAAACTACACCCTCTTAGCGTCCTAAGACCGACTTAGTTATACCGGGCCAAGAAGATTACTAAGAAAGCATTTTCGGGCGTCATCTTAGCCTCGTGTAAGGGGACAGAAGGCCAACCCTTCTTAGTGCCACCTAACCAATCAGCGCGCGCGACACAAGTCTGTATTTGGCGGGAAATACGTATACCACGCCGAGTCTCTCTCTCTCTCTCTCTCTCTCTCTCTCTCTCTCTCTCTCTCTCTCTCTCTCTCTCTCTCTCTCTCTCTCTCTCTCTCTCTCTCTCTCTCTCTCTCTCTTTCCCTTCTCTCTCTCTCTTTCCCTTCTCTCTCTCTCTTTCCCTTCTCTCTCTCTCTCTCTCTTTCCCTTCTCTCTCTCTCTTTCCCTTCTCTCTCTCTCTCTCTCTCTCCTCTCTCTCTCTCTCTCTCTATCTCTCTCCTCTCTCTTCTCTCTCTCTCTCTCTCTCTCTCTCTCTTCTCTTCTCTCTCTGCTCTCTCTCTCTCTCTCTCTCTCTCTCTCTCTCTCTCTCTCTCTCTCTCTCTCTCTCTCTCTCTCTCTCTCTCTCTCTCTCTCTCTCTCTCTCTCTCTCTCTCTCTCTCTCTCTCTCTCTCTCTCTCTGTCTCCTTTTTTTTCTTCTATTATTTCTTCTCCCTCCTCTTCCTTCCCCCTTTTCATCCTCCACACACATATCATAGCCAGTATGTGATATTATCGTGAATAACGACACTTTTTTTCTGGTGTGTTTTGATATGTTTAGAATTAATCTGCTAACCGTTGCTGTCGCAAATCATATCTATTCCGCCCAGCCCACCCCTATATATATAGTGTATATATAGCCCACACCTATATATATAGACATAGTGTATTATACAGCCTAATATACTATATACAGTCTAAAATATATAATATATAACCAATAATATAACCATTGTTGTTATGGTGACGGAGAAAATTGCGGGCTAAGACGACCCCAACCCTGCCTTAGTTTACACTCGCTGCACTGTCTTAGGCGGAGCGAACTTTGGTTCCGAAAATGTCCACCTAGCGCTAAGATGGTCTTAGTCCCTTAAGATGGTCAAATTTAGTCTACGTAAGCAGACTGTATAACTTTTTGTGCAATATTTTGTGTTACCCATGCTTAATGGACCCTACCCATAACTACGTCATGGTTTGTTTACATCGGTGCATTATGGGGATAAGGCGGGGTCGCCGCGGGTGGACCTACGAAGGGAAAACTACGGCGATGGGAGAATTTCGGGTAATTATGGAGAAGAGTTTCACGTTCGTTTTCAGAGACACCAACTACTTTTTATTGGCCTACAATAGGTGCTTGTTCTAATGGTGCTAGTTTTATTTTGCGCAAACCCAAAAAAAAAAAAAAAAAAAAAAAAAAAAATGGGAAAAAATATTAAACCTAACCTAACCTTGTTTTAATGAAATCTAACCTAACCCAACCTAACCTAACCTAACCTAACCTTACAGGTTTTAAAGAAACCTAACCTAACCTTAACCACAAAATATACATTTTTCTTTTTTTTTTTTGGTTTGCGCAAAATAAAACTAGCACCATTAGAACAAGCACCTAAAGTAGGCCAAGAAAAAGTAGTTCGTGTCTTTGAAAACAAACGTGAAACTCTCCTCCATATTAACCGAATTTCGTGTTATTTTACGCGAAATTTATATTTCAGGTGCTATATTACTGTGCTCTGTTCTCGCTGACAACACTATAGAGAAGACCTGAGGTAATGGCTGATGTGCAGAGGCTTCTAAACCAAGAAAACAGAGTCATAACAGAGCCTCGTCAAAAGGAAAGCAACTGGTAGGTACGTAATGTGTCCCTACCACTTGCTTACTTCTTAATGAGACTCTGCTGTGACTGTTTTCCTGGTTTAGAAGCCTTTGCACATCAACCATCACCTCAGGTCTTCTCTGTGTTGTCAGCGAGCACGGAAATATAGCACCTGGAATATCAATTTCGCCCAAAACAACTCGATTTTTTTTCATCGTCGTAGTCTTCTCTTTGTAGGCTGTACATATTCATGGTTATGATAGTATTAAAATACCTTATTAATTGAGTTCCTTTTGTTGTCTTTCCTCAAAATAAGTAGTGCTACATCATGGTTTAAGTGTTACTTGACGAGCCAATGAATACTCTTGAGTCTATACCAACATCACCAACCTTTGCTTTGATTTATCTTATTACTCCATTCATAAACAAGTTGCATAACCACGGTGACATTACCCATCCTTGCCTCATGGTACCTGCATGGTACTGTCGTCTACCAATATTTTTATCCCTACACAAATCGGGAAAACTCGCCGACAGTAATGGTTAGGTTGGTATCCGGTCATTTCGCCCACATGCCATTTCGCCACACCATAGAGTCATTTCACCCACAGGTCAATTCGCCCACACTATGGAGTCATTTCGCCCACACTATGGAGTCATTTCGCCAACACCATGGAGTCTATAGGAGCTAGGAGGTTAGGTTATATTTGTTTAGTGTGTCGAGAACCCCCAACCCCCCACTAGGAGGTTAGGTTAGATTTGTTTAGGTTAGGTTAGGGTAGGTTAGATTTGGGTAGTTTAGGTTAGATTTGGTTAGGTTAGGTTAGCTTAGATTTGGTTAGGTTAGCTTAGATTTGGTTAGGTTAGGATAGGTTAGGTTAGCTTAGGTTAGGTTAACGGTGGGTCAAGCCCCCTGCTAGGGTAGGTTAATCTTGGTTAGGTTAGGTTTATTTTGGTTAGGCAATTTTCGTCATTTCGCCCACAAGACATTTCGTCCACATATAAGTCAATTCGCCCACATATGAGTCAATTCGCCCACTCTAAAGTCAATTCGCCCATACGATCCATGTCACGGAGTCATGTAACTATATCTTCCTCTGGCAAAAATGGAATGAACCACCAGTAACCTGAGATAAATTTCATAAATTAAATTCGCGATAAACATTGATGCACCGCATCTGAATACCAAAAACTATATTCTTCTGTTGTTCTACTAATTATATGGATGACATGCATTACGATGAAATGTTCTATAATAGCAATTTAATGCAAATTACTCGCCTCCAGTAGCAAAGCTTAATATATTTTTTACATGTATATTGTGGCATGTAAAATTTGGGCGATGTTCACACTGTTTTCTAAGACAGTACTGCTGCGTCTGGCAAACGCTTGTCAAAATACAATAAGCAATGCCTTGGAAAAACGATGAATAAAGAATGCCGAAATCGGCTTGTTGCTGCGACAATGTAGGTTATAATTGTGGAGGCGACACGCCGCGGCGGAGAGTGGTGGGCGGGGAGATTGTGGCGGGGCGATTGAATCAAAACATTGCCACTTCACGCGTCGACTCATTGCACTTCCAGGCTTTCTATCTGATTAATACACAATAATAACAGGAAAATATGACTGCCTAGGTATAGATAACTTCTAAACATTCGTTATTGACTATATAATATCATAGAGTAGCATTTACCTCGCCTCCTCAACTATAACCTACCCGGTTATTTGTTTATATACAATGTTTTACAGAATCAGGCTTCTATACAATATACATATAGAAGAAAATCGTTCTTAATATTATACTTTTGTGTTTTAAGTGCAGTGGAATAAGCCCATATTTTGTTTTCCAGTAGACCAACTTATTAAAGGCCTCTTCCATTTGCGACATTTCAAGAACCAGTTCACGGTAGGATACCTCTATAAAGAGGGTAATGCCATTCATAGGCCCTAGGTGTTAAACGCTACTGGGCGCCATCTTGGTGCCAAGGCCTCCTCGTTCACCCAAGACCCGGGGAAGTTCTCAAGGCATTACCCCGCAGTATATCATGTTATACATGTTTGTTTGTTTGTTTGTTTGTTGTTTGTTTGTTATAAAGGATAGACTGTTATCTTCGGAAATGTTTGTTCTATAAGATTATCACATAAAACATAGTAAAACACATTAAATAAAGGTCATTATGAGACTCTGAAGAAATATGATGAACTTAACATTCACTTAAAACTCGTCGTCATGTATAACTTTGTGGGACAGCTTATAAGATGGCAGATATCAATACAAGCAGAATTTAATTAGCTTTCCATTGACATATTTCGTTTTCTGATACATACAGTAATACCATGCAAACATTAAGGTTAACTAAATAAATTGCTCTCTCCCGCTCTCTCTCTCTCCGACCGCTCTCGAGGCGTTTTCTGCGGGGGATTTTTGGTTGCAATCGGAAAATGTTCTATTGCAAACGGTCACAACAACAACAACAAATGATTGCGGGTCGGGCCAATCATCTTCCCTGGATGGTTGAACAGGGATCGAAATTTGAGCAACCGAAAAAATTTCGCTTTAAAACGCTTTAAATAAAGCGTTTTCTGCGGGGATCCTGATTGCAACCGAAAATTTTCCGATTGCAACCAAAAATCCCCCGCAGAAAACGCCTTTAGATGTCGAGAAGTCTGCATGTGTATAGCTCTTCATGGCAGGATGAGTATAACTTTGCATTATTAGCATAGGTACTTGTGTGACACACCTCTGTCAAACTCAAATTCTCTACATGTAACGATATGCAAGCAGAATTAACATATATCCCAAGTAATAAGAATGGTTTTGCTTTTCATCTATTTTTCAGAATAGCAGGTCCTTATTGGCATATATCCCATGCAAGGAGTGGTCTGTAATATAATCTGATGGCTTAATATTGTTCCTTGATCTTCAAAACATAGGATTAGGAACATGAATGAACTGATTTGAATGAGTAATAAGAAAGTTACGGCAAAAAATGTGTTTTTTCTCAATGGCGGAACCTAATTTCATAATAATGCCATTTCGAGGCATTTCCGCACAGTATATTAAGGTGTAATTTCTTTCTGGTATTGTTGGGGTGTATCTTTAACATCATGCAAGTGAAAGCATTTCTTTTGCATTTATTTCCGGGTTCAACCATAATATGACTGGACTATGTGTCCCGGGGTCCCTACCACAGGCTCAAGGGCTGATGCCACGGAGATGAGCACCGAGGACACGCGTATGCCCCATTTACCTTTTACCTAATATAATCCAATCCCCTACAAGTATTCAAGTATTAAACAGACAGACAGACAGAGAGAGAGAGAGAGACAGGGGCGGCATTTTGGAAGGGGCTCTAAACTACACCCTCTTAGCGTCCTAAGACCGACTTAGTTATACCGGGCCAAGAAGATTACTAAGAAAGCATTTTCGGGCGTCATCTTAGCCTCGTGTAAGGGGACAGAAGGCCAACCCTTCTTAGTGCCACTTAACCAATCAGCGCGCGCGACACAAGTCTGTATTTGGCGGGAAATACGTATACCACGCCGAGTCTCTCTCTCTCTCTCTCTCTCTCTTCCTCTCTCTCTCTCTCTCTCTCTCCTCTCTCTCTCTCTCTCTCTCTCTCTCTCTCTCTCTCTCTCTCTCTTCCTTTTTTTTCTTCTATTATTTCTTCTCTCTCCTCTTCCTTCTCCTTGAGTTGCCAGATATGTATTTCTGCTAGTCACAGTGCAGTGTACACGCCGAGGGAGTCTCTCTCTCTCTCTCTCTCTCTCTCTCTCTCTCTCTCTCTTCTCTCTCTCTCTCTCTCTCTCTCTCTCTCTCTCTCTCTCTCTCTCTCTCTCCTCTCTCTCTCTCCTTTTTTTTCTTCTATTATTTCTTCTCTCTCCTCTTCCTTCTCCTTGAGTTGCCAGATATGTATTTTGCTAGTCACAGTGCAGTGTACACGCCGAGGGAGTCTCTCTCTCTCTCTCTCTCTCTCTCTCTCTCTCTCTCTCTCTCTCTCTCTCTCTCCTCTCTCTCTCCCTATCTCTCTCTTCTTCTCTCTCTCTCTCTCCTCTCTCTCTCTCTCTCTCTCTCTATCTCTCTCTCTCTCTCTCTCTCTCTCTCTCTCTCTATCTCTCTCTCTCTCTCCTCTCTCTCTCTCTTCTCTTCTTCTCTCTCTCTCTCTCTCTCTCCTCTCTCTCTCTCTCTCTCCTTTTTTTCTTCTATTATTTCTTCTCCTCCTCTTCCTTCCCCCTTTTCATCCTCCACACACATATCATAGCCAGTATGTGATATTATCGTGAATAACGACACTTTTTTTCTGGTGTGTTTGGTATGTTTAGAATTAATCTGGCTAACCGTTTCTGTCGCAAATCATATCTATTCCGCCCAGCCCACCCCCTATATATATAGTATATATATAGCCCACACCTATATATATATATACATAGTGTATTATACAGCCTAATATACTATATACAGTCTATAATATATAATATATAACCAATAATATAACCATTGTTGTTATGGTGACGGAGAAAATTGCGGGCTAAGACGACCCCAACCCTGCCTTAGTTTACACTCGCTGCACTGTCTTAGGCGGAGCGAACTTTGCTTCCGAAAATGTCCACCTAGCGCTAAGATGGTCTTAGTCCCCTAAGATGGTCTTAGTAGTAGTGTTCCAAAATGCCGCCCCAGACAGACAGACAGAGACAGAGCTGAGACAGACACAGAAAGAAAAAGAGAAATAGACAGACAGACAGACAGAGAGAGAGAGAGAGAGAGACAGACAGAGATCGAGAGAGACAGCCATAGAAAGAAAAAGAGAGAAATACAGACAGACAGACAGACAGAGAGAGAGAGAGACACAGACAGACAGACAGACAGAGAGTGACAGACAGAAAGAAAAATAAAGAAATAGACAGACAGACAGACAGACAGAGAGAGACAAACAGACAGACAGAGAGAAACAGACAGACAGACAGACAAACAAGTCGCAACTCGTGCTCGTGCTCGCGCCTTCCCACAGCCACCAAGATGGCCGGCCGACCCGCAACAAATGGACATCGACAATAGTTACAATTCGGACGATGACGACGTAGTTATCATCGAAGACACCACAATACCTAACAAGTGAGTACACTCCCACACCTTTATAGCGCGTAGTTAACCTTGTGTCACCTTTAATTAAGGGTTATGTAAAGACGTGTTTGTAGCTCCATATTTCAGGGTGTTTTGGTGGGGTTTCTGTGGGAATTATCGAGTTTTTTTTGTGGGATTTTGGTGATCGGTGTGGAAGGAAATTGTCCGAATTGACTTTTTGTGACGTTCAAGACGCGATTTTTTTTCTTTGTGTTAATTTATTTACCCTTTATGGTTAATATGGAGGATTTTTTCTTGGCTACAATAGGTGCTTGCTCTAATGGAGATAGTTTTATTTTGCGCAAAAAAAAAGGGTAGACTGTGGTTAAGGTTAGGTTAGGTTTCATTCAAACAAGGTTAGGTTAGGTTTCTTTTTTTTTCTTTTTTTGGGGGGGGGGTTTGCGCAAAATAAAACAAGCACCATTAGAACAAGCACCTATTGTAGGCCAAGAAAAAATAGTTGGTGTCTCTGAAAACGACCGCGAAACTCTCGTCCATTATTACCAAAAAACCTACCTAACCTTTATCTATAAAAAAAAAAAAAAAAAAAAATTGCGACCGAAACGGTTACCGTAGATAACAGTGAAGTCGCCACCTACAGTGAAGTCGCCAGGCGCCAAATATTACGAATTATAGCATTACTACTGATTTTTATGTGCCACTGAAGATGTTACACAGTAGTTTATATCATGACTGTATAATCTACCCTGTTTCAGCATTGTTTAGCTTGTATCTGCAAATATAACTTGGGGCATTTGCTTATCAAGTTTTCTTCGCGGGGATGACGACAAAAACAATAGCTTTTCGAGCCGGCAGGACGCGACTTGCCAGATCTTTCAAACTTGAAAGAACTTATTTACACGTTGGCAGAGGAATTTTTATATATCCAAGCATCTTCCCCCAGCTAATAATATAAGAGACTTGTTTTACTTTACCTCTAATTTCCCTGAATTCCCAGAGTGGCGACTCAACTGTTGGGTTAAAATACTAGCTGGCGGACTTTACTGTAGTAGGTATAGTGAGGTCCCACTCAGTTTTATTTTTGTACTTTGTTCATTTATAGCCCTAATATGACACAGATGAAGACACAAAATGACACAGACTCTCCAGATAGACCCTTCTAACTTTCCTGAAATCATGGATGTAGAAATGTAAGTATTAATGCCACCACACGTCTGTAAATAACAAAGAAACGTAGAACTGGCGACTTCACTGTTATCTACGGTAGCAGATTCGGTAAATATTTTTTTAAAGTTAGGTAAAGGTTAGGTTAGGTATGGGTTAGGTTTAGGTTCAATTTTTAATTTTTTGTCATTTTTTGCAAAAAATAAATAAATAATAATAATAATATTTGGGACCGCAACGGTTAGCAGATTCATTCAAAACAAAAACACACCAGAAAAAAATTGTTTCGTCCACCAAAGTGAGTTCGGTGTTCATCTGGATATTTACCATTTATTTTATTATTATTATTTTACACTAGGACCAGAAGGGGTGCTGTCAGTTCGTACACAAGTTGTTTCGGTCAATTTCTACGGTAGCGTATGCCCATACTCTCTCCCTTCCCCCTAATAACACACACACACACACACACACAGACACAGATATGACAAGGAGTGAACAGTTATATGAGTTTATTCGCTGATGATGCTAAATTACTAAGAAAAGTAGAAAGTAAAGAGGACTGTGAGGATTTACAAAAGGATCTAGATAAGATTTTCAGATGGAGTTAACTATGGGAAATGGAGTTTAATGCTAAAAAGTGTTTAAAGTGATGGAAATGGGCAGTAGCAAAAGAGACAGAGAGGAAAAAATTCGATGGGAAACGAATGGATAATCAAAAAAAAAGGCGAAAAAAAATCTGGGAGTTGGATTAAGGACAATTTGTCACCAGTAAAAAGCATAAAACAAGATCACAGGAGATTTCATATCAGTTGCTGAGGAATATAAGAATGGCATTCAAATATCTGGATAAAGAGATGATCAAGAAATTGATAACATCTCTGATTCGACCAAGGTTGGAATACACGCCTCCCTCATTTAACGCATGAGTTACGTTCTTGGGAAATCGTGCGTTAAGTGAAAATGCGTTAAACGAATTCCATTTTCCCATTTACTCCCATTTTATAAGTCGAGATACGTTCTTACGAAAAAAAATCACAACCTAACCCTCTCATAAAATGCAGTCATACATTAATTTGTGAGCATAGACATATGAAATATAATTAATATTAAAGTTAAATGATATATAGAAGTTGTACTCACTATATAGAAGAATACTTGAGGCTTGAGGTGACAAAGATGGTGGCTGGGGGGTGTCGGCAGAGTTACTGGGGTGAGGTGGGGGCATCATACGTCGGAAGACGTAGAAGTAGAGCTGGCTGGTGATGTTGCAGCAGGTTTAGTGAAGAATGATGTTATAGTTGTCTGTTGTGCTTGGTGGACTTTTTCTTGATGAAGCATCTTGTAGGCAGTGAGAGCACTTCTGACTGTGTTTTCAAATTTGAGACTGCATTCACGGTTGGGATCGTTATTCACAATGTCATGAATGCCACTTTCAAATTTGGAGATAACATCAGCTAAGATCTTCCTAGTTAAGTGAAGCTGCGGCTCTGGGTCATCTTCCTCTGCAGTTTCCTCCTCTAGTGCTCTGACTTGTTCGATGGCCATTAAGTCTTCGTTGCTGAGTTCCTCATCATGAGATGCCAACAGCTCAACAATATCTTCTTCTCCCACTTCGTCCATACCAGCTGTATGTGCAAGGTTAACAATTTCTCGCACGACAGGAGTTGGTTCAGGAAAACCTTTAAAGTTGTGGACACATTCTGGCCACAATTTCTTCAAAACAGCATTCATATTGGATGGTGTGACCTCATCCCAGGATTCAGCAATGTTGTCAATAGCATTCTTGATGTTGAATTCCTTCCAAAATTGACGAATGGAGATTTTCGTCAGCGTCCACAGCATTAATAATTTTTCTGAAGGTACGACGGAGATAATAAGCTTTAAATGTGCCAATTGCCACCTTTAAAGCTTATTATCTCCGTCGTACCTTCAGAAAAATTATTAATGCTGTGGACGCTGACGAAAATCTCTCCATTCGTCAATTTTGGAAGGAATTCAACATCAAGAATGCTATTGACAACATTGCTGAATCCTGGGATGAGGTCACACCATCCAATATGAATGCTGTTTGGAAGAAATTGTGGCCAGAATGTGTCCACAACTTTAAAGGTTTTCCTGAACCAACTCCTGTCGTGCGAGAAATTGTTAACCTTGCACATACAGCTGGTATGGACGAAGTGGGAGAAGAAGATATTGTTGAGCTGTTGGCATCTCATGATGAGGAACTCAGCAACGAAGACTTAATGGCCATCGAACAAGTCAGAGCACTAGAGGAGGAAACTGCAGAGGAAGATGACCCAGAGCCGCAGCTTCACTTAACTAGGAAGATCTTAGCTGATGTTATCTCCAAATTTGAAAGTGGCATTCATTCTTGGTCCATTGGTTGGATTAGTGATGTGGTGTTTTTTGGTAAAAATTCCACTCGAATGTGTTCAGACAAGTCAGAAAGGTTGTTAGGGTGGGGTGGGGGCGTTGTCAAGGAGCAGCAGTGCATTGTGAGCAATATTCTTCCTCCTACAGTAGCGCTCCACAGCAGGGCAAAAATAATTGGTGAACCAATCCTGGAATATGTATTGGTTGGTCCACGCTTTTTTGCTAGAGCGGTAAATGACTGGCAGACATTCCTTAGCATGACCCTTTAAGGCCCGAGGGTTTTTGAATAGCCAATGAGGAGCGTCTTTAGCTTGAAAATCACCCTCTGCATTGCCACCAACCAGCAGTGACACTCTATCCTTGGAGGCTTTATGACCTGGTGCTTTCTTCTCCTCCCTGGATATCACTGTCCTCTTTGGCATTCTCTTCCAGTAGAGTCCAGTTTCATCAAAGTTGAACACTTGGTCTGCTGTGTACCCCCCGTCCTCGATAATTTTCTTGAGCACTGGCAGATAAGCCTGAGCAGCTTCTTTGTCAGCCGACGCTGCCTCCCCAGACTGTGTTACCGAGTGCAGATGATTCCTGTTCTTGAACCTTTCCAACCAGCCCTTGCTTGCATTGAATGGTGGAGGAGCAGCAGCTCCACTAGGTCCAGCACTTGCCTCATCCTTAGCCAATAAATCATCATAAAGTGAGCGAGCTTTTTCCTGCATCAAGATGTTCGTCATTGGCGAGTCATCCGGCTGCACATGTCGTCCACCCATAATGCCAACAGTCTTTCCATCTCTTCCATGATAGGTGGACGATGCCTTGTAGCTAACTTCGCTGTCAACGGAGTAGCATTCTTCGCACTTGATTTAATTTTGTCCTCGTCCTTCTTAATTGTCACCACAGTCGACGGAGCAAGGTTGAACAAATTCGCGATGTCTTTCAATCGCATCCCTTCATCACTTTTCTTCAACACTTCTAATTTAGTTTCTAAATTTATAGATTTTCTACACTTTTTAGGCTTAGGAGCACTAGCACTACCACTAGCAACACGCTTAGTAGACATTATGCAGTCGTTTCACTCGATAATGGACGATATAACAGAAGCACTGGAAATCCACTGTTTATCTGTACCGCGCAAAACGTAAACAAACCATACGGTGGGGAAGCTGAGCTGTGCTGCTTGTTCGTTGGTTCTTTTACAGGGTAGTATATTCATAAATATATTTTATTTGTGGGTTGTTGTACATTTTCTTCTTTTTATCATTTTTTGCATATTTTATTGTCGTAAATTTGTGCGTAACTTCGAATTTTTTATATGTTAATCGATTTTTGGTATACAAAAGTTTTGTGCGTAACTCTGAAATTGCGTTAATCGAACCTGCGTTATACGAGGGATGAGTGTATGCGGCAGTGATTTGGTCACCACATAAAAAGAAGGATATAAGGAAGATTGAGAGAATACAAAGAGCAGCCACAAAAATGGCTCCAAGCCTGATAAATTTAACATATGAAAAAAGACTTTCAAGACTAAAACTCCCAAAACTTGAGAAAAGAAGAGAAAGGGGAGATTTTTTAAGCATGTATAGGCATCAATGGGCTGGAAAAAATTGATGAAAATATTTGGGGGGAGGACAGAAGTACAAGAGGTCGAGAAGAAATAAAAGGACAAAGCAAAGGGATAAAAAAAAATAAGTTCCCGTATAGAAGATAGAACCCGGAAAAAACCTTTGATGCAAAAGTGTTTTAAGCAAGAAGTATCGGGGACTTCAAAGGCAAAGGAAATAGTAGATTTGGAGAGGGAAGTGAGCAAGCTCTTTTCCGTATGTTACAATAGGTAAATACCCACACACACACACACAACACCCACACACACAAACACAACACACACACACAAACAAAAAACCACACACACACACCACACACACCAATTTCTTTATCCCCGCTTACAGGGAAAAAATTTTACCGAGAAACATAAACCCCCAGGACAACTTTTGTTTTCCCTGTACAGACGTGCGGTGGGTTTAATACTACATTCTACACCCATGATTTCAGGAAAGTTAGAAGAGGCTATCTGGAGAGGGCTGTGCATTTGTTCTTCACTGGTCATGTAGGGTATAAAATGAAAAATTAAAAAAAATATCACCAGAGTGGCGTTTTTACTGCAATTTTAATGGTTTTGGATGAATTGGCACTGTTTTTTGTACGAAATGGTTGTTTATAGGTGTAAAATGGGTTTAAAAGGGTTTTTTCGTACAAAAAGTTTTTTCGTCCCAGTTTATGAGTTTCTTCGACATACCGGTCTTTTCATAACTAGTAGAAAAGTTCAACTTGAGGATGTACAAAAGACTAGGTTTCCTTTGGGATACGAAACAACTTTTTGGGTAGGAATTACTGGTGTACGAAAAAAAATTTGTACGAACTGAGTGGTAGTGGTGGGGTGGTGGGGGGGTTTAGTAGTAAGTATCCCGGGTTTCAAGAACTTTTAAGAGCCAAATTTCCTCCCCCGAGGAGGGCAGTCAGGCCAGTTTCGCTTGATTTTATGGTTTGAGGAATTAGGGGAAAGCGGCACCTACAGCCCTTTGTTATTTCTTTAACAACACACCATATTTTTGCTTTGGTGATGAAAGTCTCGATCCCATCGTTGTAAATGTGTTATCACATGGGCCAAAAGTAAGTCAGATACTCTTCATGAAGACAAGATATGAGAAGGAAAATTTAAATGACTTAAAATTCTGAGGAGGGGCGAGGTGAAAATGGTCATCTGGGGCGCAGAACCCCTTTTGACTCAAACAAGCAAACCCCTTAAAACCCGACCCGGGTTCCGAAATACCCCTTTAAAGACCGCAGCTGAGGTCCCCACCCCGGCCTTGCCTTGAGGGGATATGGGAGGTCACAAGGAAAAAGATGGGAGAGAGAGAGAGAGAGAGAGAGAACAATGATTCAATGATGTTTCTCCTCCTCCTCTTCCGATGTCAAATCCACTAAGCTTTAAAAAATGACGAATAATTAGGGGAACAAAGTATTTAAATGGATATAAATATTGATTTTTTTTTATTTATATAACTTTTTTTTGGCCGTTTTACTGTGTGGTGTGTGTGGTTGTGTGTGTGTGCTTTACGTGGGTCAAAATCAAAATTTAAGGATTAACAGGGGGATATGGGGGGCAGACCGATGCGAGAGTGAGGGGTGGGGATGAGTTTATTAGGTACATTTTTACGGGAAACCTCCCATACCCAATCAAAAGGGAAAGGGCTGACAAGCTCCACCCCGGGGTAGGGCTGGGCTTAACGTTCTTGAAAACCCAGCATATAGTATTTGTAGTAGTAGTTTGAAAAGGGGTTTTATGAGAGAGAGAGAGAGAGGAGGGAGAGAGGAGAGAGAGCTGGAGAAGTGCCCAAATAACAGAAAATGGGGAGAGAGAGAGAGAGGAAGTGCCATAAAATAAAGAAAGGGAGAGAGAGAGAGAGAGAATTATCTGTTTTTAGTAAAAAAAAAATTACATTGATTTTATTTTTTTTCAGTTTTTTTCATTATTTTCTTAGTTTTGGTTTTCCTCTTTTTATTTCATTTCCTTCCCTTTTTCCTTCCTTTCCCTTTCCCCCTTCCTTTCCCTTTTTCCTTTTCCCTTCCTTTCCCTTTTCCTTTCCTTCCTTCCTTTCTTCCCCTTTTTTCCTTTTTTCCTTCCTTTCCTTCCCTTTCCCTTCCCCTTCCTTCTTTCTTCCCTTCCTTTCCTTCCTTCCTTCCTTCCCCTTCCTTCCCTTCCTTTCCCCCTTCCTTCCCTTTCCCTTTCCCCCTCCCTTTCCCTTTCCCTTCCTTCTTTATCCTTCCTTCCCTTTCCCCCTTTTTAATCCTTCCATCCTTCCTTCCTTCTCCTCCTTCCTCCCTTTTTTTCCTTCCTTCTTCCTTTCCCTCCCTTTTTCTATCTTTTATATTTTTTGCTCACAAGAAATCTCTTTCCCGGCGGGGGAAACATCTCTCAGGATGAGAACAGAAGCAAATTTTTTCTTTTGCAAGAGAAAAAATTTTTTTGCTCCCCCCCCAGAAAAGCCTTTTTATTACTCTGCTTTGGTATGCTTTGCCCAAAAGCTATTAAAAAAAAATTTTTTTCCTTAAAAGGAAACTAGCGTGTGTAGGTCTCACGGCCTCTTGTAGCTTCCTTTTTCTATGTTCATATGTTCTTACTCATAGCAACTCAGAAGCGTCATCCGAGTAGCTCTGGGCTGGTCCCGCCAGTCATAGCATTTTGGCCACTTGAGAGTATCTCATAAACATTCTTTGCCACTCAGAGCAACTCAAAGTGCTCAGAGTGGCTAAGAGCAGTGGCGGCTGGTGATAAAATACAATGGAGGGACTGCAAGCTTCACACAACAGTAGGATACACAAATTTGATCTATCTCAGGTATGAGTTGTAGTTGATGTTCACTGATTTCAGGGCATGGTAGTAGTGGTGGTGGTAGAAGGGATGGTGGGGGTGGTAGTGTTGGTAGTAGAGGGGATGGCTGAGCTGGTGTTGGTAGAATTACAGTATTACTTGAAAATAAAGTCGGTACCACCGCTTGTTTCAGTCTTTTCATTTCATATCAGCTGGGAAAAGTTGATGTTTTTGCAAATACTTCACTGTATTTTCCATCGTCATAGGGTAATTAAAGAAAACACGATTTAACCACACCGTCTACACGCACTAAACACGAGAGGGACTAGACTTAGCTGCATCGGCTGCAGCTCATTGCTTTTACAAGTGGCGCGGCGGCGGCGCAGACATGAATCGTACAGCAAATATAAAAGTAACTTACATTTTGGTCTGGTTTTAATGAAAATTCACTTAGTGACGTATTGAAAATATTTAAATAACATATAATGACTTTTTATTAGGATATATTTGTTAGTAGTGTATCAATTCTGCTGTGTCTCTAAAGGCATTATACACCTGGCAGTGAGTGTCTGGGGGTGCTGCAGCTCTGCAGCCCTATGCCACGAGCCGCCACTGGCTAAGAGAAGCAAAGATTCTTTATAAAAACCACCCCTGATCTAAAACAAACTACACAGACGCTTTTGCACTTGAGTGCTTTTCATATTCAATGGAAATGGTTTCAGGAAATATTTTTTCTATTAATTATATTAGTTATTTTTTTTAGTGAAAATGTGATGTCCGTGGCAAATGAGCCCTTATGGACAGGTGGGCTAGAGGGAAGCGGCATTGTTTGTATTCCCCTGGCAGGGATTGACCTCTGCCCCCCCCCCCCCCTCTCTTTCTTTATTTGTATGTATTGATTTAATGGAAAGTATTTACTGTATAGTTTTGTTTTTACTTATGCACTGTATATACACATTCCTGAGCAAATTTCAATTGAATAGAAGAATATTCATGTTTCATATTCTGTCCTTGCCTATTTATTGAGAGAGAGAGAGCCAGCCCCTCTCTCTCACTCCCCCATTATCTGCCCCATTACCCATATTGGTTGTGCCTGATGTGCAAGCTTAGCTACATTGCGCATTGAAGGTCACTAGCCCTCACCACTCTACTCCCCATGTAGAGTGGTGGCGTGAGGCTCCTGTGCTGGCCTTACTCCTGGCTGCAAACACTGGCTAGGTGTTAGCTGGAGGGTGGGAAACAGGAAGCACCCTTCAAGGAAGCACTTGCCTGCTTGTGTGTGACGGCCACCAATGTTACAGGTGCTGAGGTGAAGAGTCCAGGTCGGCGCCCACGCCAGGACTCCTCCCGGCTTCCCTTGTATTAGGGAACGCTTGGTTCATCCCCGGGGCCTCCACCGGGGTTCCTGCAGGACCAGCTGACGCCTCCCACCACAGGGGTGCTGGCAGAAGTAGTGCTGCAATGGAGGGCGTGAGGACCTACACTTGTGATGACTGTGGCAAAGTGTGCTCCAGCAAGGCTGGCATTAAAACACACATCCTCACCCATACACGCAAGACAGGGCTGAGGTTTGACCACTGTGGCAAAGGTTCAATCGTAAGATGCTCTTAGGAGCCACATGGTCACCCACACTGGTGAGAGAAATTTTGAGTGCCAGGTATGTGGGAAAACATTTACCCAGAAGAACAGTCTTAACAAACACATGCTCACCCACACTGGTGAGAGAAACTTTGAGTGTCAGGAGTGTAGGAAAATATTTACCCACAAGAGCAATCTTAACAAACACATGCTCACCCACACTGGCGAGAGAAACTTTGAATGCCAGGAGTGTAGGAAAATATTTACCCACAAGAGCAATCTTAACAAACACATGCTCATCCACACTGGTGAGAGAAACTTTGAGTGTCAGGAGTGTAGGAAAACATTTACCCATAAAGGCAATCTTAACAGCCACATTCTCACCCACACTGGTGAGAGAAACTTTGAGTGTCAGGAGTGTGGGAAAAAATTTACCCACAAGAGCAATCTTAACATGCACATGCTCACCCACACTGGTGAGAGAAACTTTGAGTGTCAGGAGTGTAGGAAAACATTTACCCACAAGAGCAATCTTAACAAACACATGTTCACCCACACTGGTGAGAGAAATTTTGAGTGCCAGGAGTGTATGAAAACATTTACCGAGAAGGGCAGTCTTAACACACACATTCTCACCCACACTGGTGAGAGAAACTTTGAGTGTCAGGAGTGTAGGAAAACATTTACCCACAAGAGAAGTCTTAACAAACACATGCTCACCCACACTAGTGAGAGAAACTTTGAGTGTCAGGAGTGTAGGAAAACATTTACCCAGAAGAGCAGTCTTAACACACACATGCTCACCCACACTGGTGAGAGAAACTTTGAGTGTCAGGAGTGTAGGAAAACATTTACCCACAAGAGCAGTCTTAACAGACACATGCTCATCCATACTGGTGAGAGGAAGTACAAGTGTGATATTTGCGGCAAGTGTTTTCCTAGCAAGAGTCGTGTTGCCAGGCATATCCAGACACACCTGTGAGGAGGGAGTGGCTGTGTGTGGGTTGTGCTTGTGGTGGTGGGTGAGGGGCTTGCCAGGCATATACAACGCCACTTGTGAGGTGTTGTTAAGAATATCAATAAAGCCACTTCATGAATGTTCAATGTTTTATTTCACAGATTACAGAGGGAAAAATGAGAGAGAGAGAGAGAGAGAGAGAGAGAGAGAGAGAGAGAGAGAGAGAGAGAGAGAGAGAGGAGAGAGAGAGAGAGAGAGAAGAGAAAGAAGAGAAGAGAAGAGAAGAGAAGAGAAGAGAGAGAGAGAGAGAGAGAGAGAGAGAGAGAGAGAGAGATGTGATAATAGGTTCAACATGCATCGCCAATGAACAGACGTAGAAGAGAAATACAATATTATTATCATTATTACTCTTCCTCCTCCTCTTCTTCTTCATTGGCACTTCCTCCTCCTCTTCTTCCTCCAGAAAGTAATATTAGTAATGAAAGAATTAATAAAACATTTTTCTCATTAGTATGATTATTATTGTTTATATATTTTTGCCACCACAAGTTTGTTTATATTCTTTTATGCTTTAAATGACAAAAAGTCAAGAAAGTAAGAGAGAGAGAGAGAATAATTCAGGCAGATTTAAAACGACCACATAAGCAAAGTACAGTAAAAGCCTTAGAACTCGGCACGATAGGGGCTCTGGCCCTTGCCGAGTTATCAATGTCCTCCTCTGATATGGGTTATATAAAAAAAGTTAAAAATAAAATAAAAAAGAAGGAAGTAAATACAGTACTGTAAAAGCATTACAACTACACTTACCAGTGAACGGGTAGAAGGTGCTGGATTTTATATCAAACTCAGCACAAATAGCACGCATGGATGCACCTGCATCCATCCTTGCCAACACTTTCACCTTTTCCTCAGGCTCAGGCTCTTCAATTTCATTCCCTTCCTGCTGGAGACACCCTTGCGTGATGGAGCTGACATCTTGATATACAGTACTGTATGATGTAATCCCAAAACACGTAAAATAGGTGGCAAATTAAAACAAAGGTCGGGAACCAGTGCGTAGGCTGAGCCATGTTTTTGTCGTCCAAGCACCGTCGTGGATTACGAATCCCAATCCAATAACACTTGCTGAAATGTGTGTTATACTACTTTGTGATATTGTTTGCAATGTTTTGCATTGATTATTATTTCGGCTCCTACCAAGCTTGTTGTGTTTTTGAAGCAGAAACCAATCCTTTTTCAATTGCGACAAAAAACGGAATTCGTATCCAAGACAGTGCTTGGACGACAAACACAACTCAGCTGACAGCCTACATGCTGGTTCCCGACCTTTGCTTTACTTTGCCACCTATTTTACATGTTTTGGGATTACATCATACAGTACTGTATTTCAAGATGTCAGCTCCATCATGCAAGGATGTCTCCAGCAGGAAGGGAATGAAATTGAAGAGCCTGAGCCTGCAGGAAAGGGTCAAAAGGACAAAAATACGACTTTATGCGACTGAGGATGTGCCGAGTGTAAGCGAAGAGATGCAGTTATAACAGCAATATGCCGAGATACATTATTTTTTGCCGCTTTTCTGTTTACATATAAACAGAAGAGGTTGTGAGGGCATGATATGCCGAGTGAAAACCAAGAGATGCAGTTTAGGTGAGGCGGTAGCAGAGTGGTTAGCGTCACCGGGTGGCGTTCTCGAAGACCCGAGTTCGATCCCGAGTGAGACCCATAAATCCACTTGAAATCTTTCTGCACCATCGAGTGGCCTAAGAACACCCACATGCCCTGTCCATTAACTACCTTCGACTGTGAGTGCATGGGAGGACACAGGGGGCGTCTAATCACAGGCGTCACTATAACAATCCTGCCTGCGCCACCACGGACGAGGGCCAACCATCACAGCCCTCGAGTGAGCCTCCAGGGCCTACCATCCCACCACTGGAGCTCACTGCCTACACGCGCTATAGGCATAGGTGTGTGTGTGTGTAAAAAAAAAAAAAAAAAAAAAAAAAAAAAAAAAAAATAATAATAATAATAAATAAAAAAAACTTTGTCCTTGCCATGCTGAGTTATATGAAATTCCGAGTTATACAGTGCTGAGTTATAAGGGTTTTACTGTATGTACCGCTTATACCGTGCGGTTTTCCCTCGCCGTAGCTCTCGCGTTACCTCTCGTTCCACGTGTGACCTGCCTACCTGCCTACCTTCAAGAAGCCTTACCCTACCCTACCTTACCCTATCCTACCTTACCCTACCCATATAGAAGCAAGAAGACCATTCCTTCAAATTTAGCTGCCCCTTCTACTTCTTCAGATATAACGGATTATCGCATATATCGGATCACCCCTCCCTTGTCGCCTCCGTGGTGCAGTGGCTAGCGTGCCTGGCTACGAATCTGCGGGCCCTAGTTCTATGCCGGGCCAGGGCAAGTCGGTGACCAGCCTACCCAGCTGTTCTTCCTCCCTTTCGGGGTTGATAAATGGGTACCTGGGGTAACCTGGGGAAGGTAACTGTGGTAACCCGGGAGTCACACTAGCCCTGTGTCCCGGGGTAACGGGTCCCCACCCACCAGTGTCTCTAAGGGCTAATGCCACGGAGATGAGCACTGAATGCCACGCGCAGCATTGCGTATGCTCCCATCTTTACCTTACTCCCCCCAAATTGTCCGTTATAACGAGGGTCTACTGTTTATTGCATGGAAACGAGACACTAGTATAAAATTAAGCTGAAAAAAGTAAATACATAGAATACAGACACAACTACATGTCACTGGTTGAGATTCCCAGCCAGAAAACAAGGAAGTGCTTCCCATAAAAGTGTAGGAGTGGTAAAGTAACATTTTGTGGCAGCTTTGTGGAGACGAAGATCCCAGAGCCTGATGCAGAAAGGCAAGAACATGTTACTATAGGCAATAAAATGTTACAAAAGGCCTATATAAAAGGCTTATAAATGCAATGTTACTATAGAAACACGTCGCTCAGTCCATGAACCTCACCTGTGTGGAAGTCTGGGAGCACCAATATCACCTGCAACAACAACACATAATGCTGCCAATAATAATAGTGGGCCATAATTATAGAAGGATTTAAATGAAGAAGAAGAGTACAGTATATTGCATTGAATGAATACTGTACGTGTGTGTGTATAATGCTTTGAATGAATACATGTGTGTGTGGGTATAATATTTTGAATTAATACGTGTGTGTGTGTGTGTGTAATGCTTTGTATGAATACATGAGTGTGTAATGCTTTGAATGAATACATGTGTGTGTGTAATGCTTTGAATGAATACATGTGTGTGTGTGTGTGTGTGTGTATAATGCTTTGAATAAATACATGTGTGTGTGGAAAAGGAAAGCTGGAAAAGCGTACTGTAGATATAAAAAAAGAAATAGAGAAGAACAGGTTCACAAATAGGCTGGTAAATGATTGGAATGGACTCAGTTTCTTAGGTAGTTAGTGCGGAGTCTTTAGGGAGTTTTAAAAGGAGGCTGGACAGTGTTATGGATGGGGATGAAAGGTGGATGTAGGTAGTGTTAAGTAACAGGAACTACCACGTGTAGGTCTCCCAGCCTCTTGTAGCTTCCTTATTTTCTTATGTTCTTATGTGTGTGTGTGTGTGTGTTTATTTGAAAGGTTTATTATACTCCAGCGACCGCGAGACGGGGTATACAGAGTAATCACTAAACAAAAATAGACTCCACTTAAACCTAAACTCAAACATATATCATATATCTATTCCTACTACGTTATATTTTCAAAACACTTCAAAATACAACAAACAAACTTGGCTAAATTGTACATAGTATGCATATTTGTAGCGTCAAACAATTGTTGCATTTTCAGAACATTTGGGTTATCATGATAATATTTCTTGATGTATAATCTCCTCTTCTCCTCAAAGTGCTTACACATAAATAAATAATGAAATTCATCATCAATCTCATTTGCAGTACATATAACACATAACCTTTCATCTATACTAACATTATTGTACCTTCCAACTACAATTGGTAATTTGCTGTTTCCACATTTAAATTTACATATATTAATAGCATACTGTTTAGGCAATTTCAATAAGTAGTTCTTGAGTTCTGTACACGTAGTCATTAGTCTGTAGTTAACACACGCCACATTGTTCTCCACTTCTTCACACCATTTTTGTTTATACATATCACTCGACCGCAACTTAAATGCTTCCTTAAGCCACAGCTCTTTAATAGATGCAGCCTGACTAAATATGTTTGACATTCCATGGCTATTTAGGACATCTATTACCCTAGTTAGCCAGGGTGATTTATAGTGTTGCATTTCATGTAATCTTTTTATGAAAAAATATAATGCATTTGAAATTTTACCTCGACCATTGGCAATACCATGCCAAAAGTTAACCCTTCTGTTACCTATAACCTCCTCTAAGCTCTTGCATCCCAGTTCACCAATAATCATACAGGTTGATGTGGACTTACTAAGCTTAAGTAGTCTTTTGTAAAACTTATTACGTGCGGTGTTTAGCTGTTGACTATTACCACAGCCCCATACTTCACAACCTACAGCATTACAAGTTTGTCATACAGATCAAGGCATATATCCAATGGTAGATTAAGTTTATTAATTTTTCCTAATAACCAATATGTAGCCCTCTTTGCATTTATGACTTGCTTAGCTTTGGCTTTATGAAACAGTCCATTGAAGTTGAACTTTTCTCCTAGATACACGTAGTCGTCAACAACATCAATATAATTTTCACCAAACTTAAAATGTACATATTTCCTAACTTTACCTTTAGAAAATACAATTACCTTAGTTTTATTTACATTTAATTGCAGCGACCACATACTGCAGTAATCATAAACTGCATCCAAAGCACACTGTAATGAGTTACTATTTTCTGCAAGTACTATTGTGTCATCGGCATATAACAAACAAAATAAGCGTAAATAAAACACAATCTCTTCATCATTTAATACATCTATAGCTTAATCATGCAATAAGGATAAACCAGTGTAATGTGTTGAAATGTAGGAATTAAAATCATTCAAATAAATTGCAAATAACAATGGCGACAGATTTGCCCCTTGCCTTACTCCAACATTACAAGGGAAAACACTTGAAACTTTACTGCCAATTTTAATACTTGACTTAGCATTTGAATATATATTCACGATCACCCTGAGTGAATCTAATCCTAAGATCTAATCCTAAGATCTACCATTAATATTACTGTTCAGCATTTTCATCCATAGGTATGACCTGTCAATGAAGTCAAATGCTTTTTCATAATCAATGAATGCACAGAAAAGTTGTTTCTTCTGAGATATATAATAGTCTACCAGAACATGTAAGGTGAAAATATGATCAAGCGTGCTATAACCATGTCTGAAACCTGCTTGTTCGTCCCCCAATGATCCTGCGCTAGTTAGATAGTCATACAATCGTGAATTGATTATAGAAGTAAATAATTTACCAAGACAACTTAACAATGTTATACCTGGATAATTGTCCACCTCATGAATCGATCCCTTGCCCTTGTATATGGGTTTTATCAATCCTATCGTCCAATCTGTTGGAATAATTCCAGTTATGAGAACAGTGTTAAACAGTAGTAGCACAGTTTATAACATTACATTTGGACAACTTTTCATAAATTCATTCAAAATGTGATCAATTCCTGGAGCTTTATTATTTCGTAATTTTTTACAATGCACTATTACTTCATCCAACGTAAACAAGTTGTTTATATGTGCATTGTTTCTTTCAAAATTAGTTTCCTCGTTAACGATCGTTTCGCCAGCATGATAACCAGACCCTAGTTCTCTAAAATGATTCGTAAATGTCTGTAAAGAAATACTTCCTAGCTTCTGGTCATTGTTACAATGATTGAGAGTATTCCAATATTCACGTGGATTATCTGTTTTCATCTGTCTTAATTTGTTAAATAAATTATCCTCATATGATCGTCTCGACTTTCTAATGACATTCTTATGTTTCTTACCCCTATCCCTCAACAATTGTTTTCTTTCTTCATGTGATTTATCCTTTAGGGATCTCCTGTATTTCATATAGTCAAGTTTAGATTTTTTACATTCATCGTTAAACCATACCTTGTCATTGTTTCACACGTGTATTTTTCTTGATAGTTTGCTCCTGATACATTTTCGTGTTCTTCGCAGGCTTTAAAAATATGTTATTCAATTCACTAACTAATTTGTCAATAAGATCCTGACTGACATCCGATGTATTGGTAGTTTCTAATTCATTTCTAATTTTTACAATATTATTTAGATCGAAACCTCTGGAATATTCTGTCTCTTGATCTCTATTCCACTTACATTTGATTGACTTTTCACTCTGTGAGAACTCTACAGCCTTACTATCTCTTGCCATGAAATCTTCCTCAGAAGATTCTAAACAAAAATCTAGGCATAAGGGCCTATGTTTATCTGATAACATTGGATCAAAAGCATCTACACAAAAATTTCTTAATCTAGGAAAAAGACTTGGCGAGCACAGAACATAGTCAATAAGGCTATATTGTGTGTGTGTGTGTGTAATGAAAGGAAAGGAAGGATTACCCACATAAACAGCATTTTAACACGCATTTACCTTTCGGTGAACTTGGTGGTGGTCAGAGCTGGGCAGTATTTAAATACAATTGTATTTAAATACGTATTTTTGAATACATTTGTGTATTTAGAAATGTATTTATAAATACATTGGTTGTCATGTATTTAAATACAGTATTTAAATACTTTTATGAGTATTTAATGTATTTAAATACATTGTATTTAAATACATTTATTATAAAAATTTTAATACTTTTTTATCAGTTAATTTGGCCATAAACCCACCCAACTATCTGGCAACCCCGATGTTAAGCCTGGTTCACACTGGGCTATTGTCGGCAAACAAACGGCTGAGAGAGGTCTGGTCTGAGGCTGGGAGTCATCTCGGCCTTTGTTTTTCAAAAAATTCCCACACCGCTCGATCGGTCTTGTATCTGCCGAGTGGCCGAGAATTTTGCGCGCCAAATTCAAACAAATGCAGAAGCCAGCACCACCCTCTTCCCCACTCACCCCAATTATTGGTATAATCGGTATTGGGCACTAAAAACTAACAAATTTAACTTACATCATCGTGCAGATCTTTTCATCCTTAATTTGAGTCCCAATTTCCCCAATTTCCATGCCAATGGCGATACATATAATACCGAAAATTTTCCGTTTTAGCTACAGCCAGAAAGGGTTGTTAGTTAAATCAGATTATGTTAGGTTAGACGTGGGGTTTGATTTAGTAGATGATATCAAGGAAAAAATTAAACTAGCAATACTACTTCATAATAAAGTGCGCAAAAATGTATCTTTCGATCGCCAAATACACACAAGCCAGCCACTAGCCCCTAGTCCAATGGTTCCCAACCTTTTTTGTCCCATTCCCCCTTTTCCAGTCACTTTTCCACCTGTGGACCCCTACAACGAAATAGGTTAAGCCAGCAAAATTAATAGAAGATTTTTCAGCAAAAAAATGAATACGTTCATGTAAAATGCCTTGCACTGTACGTCATGCTGATTAAGCTGTAGGTAGGCCTATTGATATGAAAACAGAACACGTGCTGTTCAGCAGACTTTTATATTTAAGTAAAATACATAAGAAAAATGTCATGTTATTGTTGTTATAGTTGTAGGTATTGTGCAAAAAAGCTATCCTTATAATACTTGCCTTATTTTTGAGCTTGCAAGCACATGTATGAATAAAAGAAAGAAAAACATTCACATAACCAAACACATCAGTTTCACGTTTTAAAAACAGCAATCTTAAGTATAACAATTTCACGTAACAGAATAGATATTCCCAAGCTTTAAAGACAAATTAAAATCAAATTATCAACAAGGTAGGTTATCGAACAGGTAGGCAGGGCCGGATTATGACCTTTTGGGGCCCCTAGGCTAATTAAATTGTGGGCCCCCTCAGACGGAGTCACCCTCTAACTCGCCCGCACCCGAATTTTTTTTACATTATATAGCAAAATAAGTGAGCTGAAAAACTATATATACGCTACATTCACAAATAAGTGTTTTACTGTGTTTAGCACGATGATAAACAAACATGGACTGGGGCCCCATGATTTACAGCTAGGGTCCCAAACAGGGGCCCTTTATCTCAAATAAAGGCCTCAAACAGAGGCCCTTTATCTCAAATAAAGGGCCTCAAACAGGGGCCCTTTATCTCAAATTATTTGTAATTTTATTTTAAGTTAAATGAATTATTCAGCAATGCAAAATATCATTTTTCAAAAAAAATTATATGGAAATCTTTTAGCAAGGACCCCAGGTTTGGGGCCCCCAAGCTTGAGGGGCCCTAGGCTGCAGCCTATACTAGCCTATAGGATAATCCGGCCCTGCGTGTAACACACATTTCAGCAAGTGTTATTGGAGTGGTCTTCGTACTAAGACGATGCTTGGACGACAAAAACACGGCTTATATTTTATTGCTGCTGCTGCTGCTACTACTGCTACAACTGCTGCCGGCTGCTATAAGAAAAGGTTAGGAGGAGGAGGAGGAGGAAGAAGGGTGGAGCATTTTGGTGTGGATGATGAATTTGTTTATAAACACAGCTGAGAGCGTGGAAGCCTTGTGATTGGCTGAAACTTTTTGAGAAATACTATGTGATTCGCTGGCGAGGCTGTGACGTAATTGTACTCGCTCAGCCAATCAGCTATCGAAGCCCATAGTGACACCGTAGCGCCACTCCCATATCTCGTACCAGAATCCCCGCGACTTCCGGGTTGTACAAATAGAGGAAGTTAGTTAAGCTAAACACCGTGCCCTTTAACTCTCTCTGAATGTCTGCCCTGATTGACCAGAAATAAAGAATTTGGTGACAATTAATAAGGCGCAGACATCCTGATTGACTTTTAATAAATCATTCTGGTGCAATAATGGGCCAACCATCCTGATTAACCTAACAATTCAGGGACACTAAGGGGCAGACATCATGGTTGACCTTATAATCATATACTTCGAGGGCGTTAAGAGGCAGACATTCTGAGTGAACTAATCGTATCATTCAGGGATAATGAGATCGGTACCTCTGGTACTCTTTTCTACCGAAATTCTCGTCCGACACAAAGCGGGAATTCTTGCCGACGGTAATGGTTAGGTTAGTAGGATAGTAAGGGAAAGATACCAGTAAAAATGGATGAGGACTGTGCGGTCATTTTCTGAGACACTGACTAATTTTTCCTTGGGTAAAATTAGCAAGGTGGGCATCGCAATTTTTTTTCCAATTCCGCAATCGCAATTCCGCAATTTTTCCCACTGCACCAGTCGCCATCGCATTCCCCAATTATTTTCAGATAGGCCTTTTCGCAATCGCAATTCCGCAAACTAATTTTGACACCTACAATTAAAAAAAAAAATGTCTCTAGACTCTTAAACACCTACAATTAAAAAAAAAAATGTCTCTAGACTCTTTATTATGTTTAATACTTCTGTATTCCTATTCTGTTTCTGTCTATACTTGTTACTTGTCCTTCACAATTAAGTCTTTGCCTCTTTTAGTGTTTTTCTTTACTTTTACACTTCACAGTCTACTGGCCAGTAATCACTAATCTAAGTAATCTACTAATCTCCTCCTCCTCCCACTTCTTCTGGTTCAGCATGTGGAGGTTGGCAACTAATCACACACACGGCCAGCGTACACGCTCTCAATCCCAAGTTCCAGCACGCACTGACTGAGTGACTGTGCTACACTTGGCAAGTTGGCAGTGCAGTGATGTCTCTACAATATTTGGTGGGAACTTATGTTCACGCGGGCACTTGCCACTTTGAAGGTGGTGACCGTCACAATTATTGCAATGCGTTTCAAAATTTTGGCGGTCCGCTACCCGCAATTCTTAATTTTATTCAGGGATCCGCAATTGCGCAATTCCGCAACCGAATTACCCATTCCGCAAGTTATTGCGATTGCGTTTCAAAATTTTGGCGGTCCGCAATTCTGCAATTTTTTCAGGCATCCGTAATTGCGAAATTACGCAACCGAATTACTATTCCGCAAGTTGCGGAATTGCGGACTAAAATTGCGGAATGCCCACCTTTGCCAGCCTCTGACTATTATCCTTCCTTCAAAGCATTCCTTTTAGACCATTGGCAGTCTTTCTGGTCTGACTTTTCCAACCATCAATAACCCTCCTTAGCTCCCTAATTTGATTCTTACCACAGGGACAGGCGATGGCAGATTGCCCTTACATGTTTGTGCATCAGTAATATTTACCTCACACTCCCATCTCGTTCCTCCCTCCCTCAACCCACTGTCCACCCTGTACTGTTCCTTCCTCTGCTCACCACCTTCTGCGTGCCTTCACCTGCACCTCCTGCCCCACTTTGCTGCTGCCCCTGCCAATGTTTTTCCTCTTGTCCCTCTTCCAAAATCCTTGCCTTCCGGACGTCCTTGTGAAATCCCAGTTTCTTCCTTCACAATGTAATCTCCTTCCTCCAACAGATACACATCCTTCATTTGATTTGACCATCCTTTTCTAACAGTCCCACTCCTCTCCCTATCCTTCACCATGTTACCCTCTCTCTCTCTCTCTCTCACCTTTGCTTCTTTACTCTTTCCATAGTGCCATACGACCTTTGATGCCTGGCAATTCCAATACTTTTTTTGCATTTCAATCAAGCTAATGGACCACTGCACTAAACGTTTAGGTCTCGTTGAAAATGCCCATTTATCTCGATCAGATTGGTGATTTGCGGACCCGAGGGTTCTAGCGACCAATAATTTATGTTATTCTCCCAAACAAGCTAAATCTGAGTGGTGCTATGTTGAATATCTGCTGAAGTTTTCACTAACAAAACTAAGAGTTTTGATAGACTCTCGGCCTTGTTAGGAAGGTATATTATTCAAAATAAAGTGTAAAAATGTATGTTTAACTCTTGTTTATCAGGTGATTTTTAAGTAAATATGAAAAAAAAATTGAGTATAGAGATATTACCTTGATGCATGCCTAAAGACGATGAATTAGTCCAATGATGGCAACGAGTTCTGTTTCTTAAAAACCACGGTGAAAGCCAAGGACAATTACATACATTTGTACACAATATTTTGTATAATATCCTTCCTAACAAGGCCGTGAGACGTGAGTACTATATGAAAACACTTAAACTATTATTAAACTTATGTATTATTAGTGAAAACCTGATAGTCAACATAGCAACACTCTAATGTAGCTTGTTTGGGCTGGAATAATATAAAGTTATGGTGGCTAGAACCTTCTAGTTCGTAAATCACCAATCTGATCAAGATTCATGGCCATTTACATATCCCTCCTGCACATAAGCCTAGGCGCTTAGTGCAGTGGTCCATTTAAGAAGACATGTTCCAAGAATGTCATGGCTGACTGAGTTGTTTGTCAGCATATTTCCTGGTAGAGACAATGTATGTAGTAAGAGGTTAAATGTGAAAACTGCTAAGGGTGTTATCTGTAGACCTATTTAAAAATTACATGACCTGACCCAAGATTAGATTACATCAGATTACATCAAAGGAAAGTGTTCAAACAGATCTAGGCGGTGAAAGTCAACCTGTTACAACAGTGAATGTAGTGGTGGTGCAGATGCTCCAAATGTGACAATTGTTGATATTTGCCCTGATGTTACCTACTCACACTGGCTTGTGGTGAAGGAAGGCTCCTGTGAAATTCAATTCATAATTGATATTTTGTATTTTGTCTTTGGTTTCCGGGTGAATATAAGTAGAGGAGTAATAGGCGTAGTTAAAGGGAGGAGGATGTTGAATCTGCAGAGGGTGTTGGGCCTTTAGGGAGGAATCTCCTGGAATGTTAGAATTCATGTATTTCTGTTAAGTTCATTTATTTAGCACTATTTGTTGCAGGTTTCTAATTTGTAATAAACTTGATTTATTTAGTAAAAGTTTTACTTCATTAGATTGGGCAACACTTATGCCCCGTACTACTCACCACCGTCACCGCTTGCCGACTTGCACTTACATTTTGCTCGTCGGCATCCTGTCCACACTGCCACTTTTGAGTGACGAACACTCGATCGACGGGAAGCGCCGACGGTGGTGAGTGGTAGTGTGTACGGGGCTTTATACATACGAGAGAAGAGGCATTTTGTGCACCTGCTGTTATAATGCACGGGGCTTTGCCGCCGCGCTGCCGAGGTGTTTGGTACCTTGGTCCTTGCTGCCTCCACAATGCTGGTGAGGAAGTGTTGCTGTGTCCCTCTGCAGCCCTTGGTTGGAAGTATCAGTCATCATTTTTCTACTTTGGTTTAACAGCTCAATGTAGATAAAGTAATGTCATTATAATTGTTCTTCAAAGCGATCATAAGGAAGGACATCACAAACACACGACCAGAATGCTACGTACTTTACTTACAAACAAATCAACATGCATGTGTGTAAAGCACTATACTTTTTGGTATTGTTATTGGTACAGAACACTGACTCACCATGCTTTCCTGGGCTGAGCCTTTAAGGGTTTAAAAATGATTAATTCAAGCTCATTAAGTAAAATTTTGGCAACAATTGTGTACTCCTGGAGCTTTCGGCATCAATAACCCAATTTATAATGAGAAAAAAACCCTGACAACATCACTTCTCAAAGTAATGGCTGCCAGTGAAATTAATATTAAATAATTCTATGTATGTACATGGTAAAGATAGTGTTGGGCAGCTGTACACTTTATATACGTATATATATATATATGGCTATATAACAAACTCAGTGATAGCAGGGCACGCACTGCCTTGGGTGGCCGAGTAACAACTTCCACAAAACGTCGGTGTCGGATAACGGTAGTATTGGACTGTCCATTTCACCTCTTACACAGTCATCAGTTATGTACACTATGTTCAAAGCACTACAATAATGACTGTACAGTGTCCAGCTGTGTCTGGCAGCCTATGGAAGGAAGGTCATAAAGGTTTAAAACCAGTTTCACAGGCTCCTTTTTCCCGACTGTGAACTAACTTTTCAGTTCATTGTCACTGTCCTTTACAGGGGGCGAGTAATTTTTCCATAACATTTTCCACTATTTAGGTAAAATCTTTGTAAAGTTTTCTTTCTTTCAAAGGTTGGTTTCCAAAGTTTAACTTATGCAAAGGTTAATAAGGAGATAATAACTAGTATCACTACATTTCACATTTCTTACATGACTGTCTTTGCCTCCTCTCCCACTTAGGGCATTCACACGCACGGAACACAGGTAATAAACTTTGTGTGACAGGTAATGCAGTGTCTTGCATGGGTGGCTGGCTCTGTGACTGTCCCGCCAGGGGCGCTGCCTCACCACTGCCCACACACACACACACCAGCACGAGTGACACTCCTTTGGGTAGAATTTTTCACTTCAGTTTGAGGTAGTCCCCTTGTGCCCCCACAGCCTCACGTCATGTTGTAGCGATGGCCTGGCTGGTCTGTCAAAAAACTAGCGGTGAAGTTTATGACTTCCTTGATGTGCAGAAATAGTTTAGCTGGTAGAAAGTAGAGCTTTCTACAATAGTGCAATGAAGTGTATCTGGGATAGCAGGCACTGGTTAAGGGGCCATGAGTTCATATTACTTAATTGTGAGACATACATGTTGGGCTAAAGCCCACGCCGTGGACATTTCACAAATACTCCATCGTACTATCACTTGCAACAGGAAAGAGAAAAAAATACAAGCATCATTATATTACAATCAATATATAACGGCCGAGATATGATAAAACCACCAGTATGACACAAGACTTTGCAACCTTTTTTTCTGCAGTAACAATAACATCCACTCCAAAGCATACCATCTATCTTGGTGTTTTGATCAGACATTGCAGTCCTCATAAACGAGGAGCAGATGTATTATGATAGACCAGAGATTCCCTAAGTGGTCATTATCCACCCCCAGGGGTCGATGAGACCTTCCAGGGGGTTGACAAATGCCTAGGTGGTCAAAAATAAGTAGATGAATACCGCAAAATGGACTGGAGGTTGGTCAAACATTGACGTTGCTAGCCAACATTACTGCACCTTTGTTATTATTGTATTTTTACTACTGCTGGTAATAGTAGTGGTATGGTGGTCAAACAGCCATTGGCGGGGTGGAGCCAGTGGACTATTTCTGAAATATATAACTTGCCTTTTCACCACAAACCACACAGTTCCACAAGGATGGAGGTCTTTTTTAAGAAAATAGTAGTAGTACTGTACTTATTAACTTTTTTCAATATTACTGTAATTGTATTACATGCTTAGGGGGTCGATATAATCAAGTAGGGATTCCCTGAAGCGGTCAATGAGCCGGAAAGTTTGGGGTCCCCTGTTATAGACCAACTGTAAAAACAAAGTGGGGACAGCACAAAGGGACGTGATGAACAGAATAAGAAATGATGCAGGACTGAGAGGGAGTTAGAGGAGAGCCTGACACGTGATGGAAGTACGCAGGGCAAGTGAGGGCGATGCACAAACACGCAGGGCAAGTCTGTCATCGTCTGTTCTTGTAGCACGGATCAAACCAGCAAGATAAAGTAAAGATGGGGGCATATGCTATGCTGCGCGTGGCCTCGGTGCTCATCTCTGTGGCATTAGCCTTTGAACCTGTGGTGGGTAGAAACCCGTTACCCCGGGACACAGGGCTCGTGTGACATCCGGGTTGCCAGTTACTTTCCCCAGGTACCCATTTATCGACCATCCCCGAAAAGAAGGATGAACAGCTGATTGGGCTGGCCGCGACTGCCCATGCCCGGATTCGAACCAGGGCCCGCAGATTCGTAGCGAGGCGCGCTAGCCACTACACCACGGAGTTGCCTCCGTGGTGTAGTGAGTGTAACCAGGAAGATGGCGAAGGTTTAATCGTGTGAAGGTTTTTGTTGGAAAGGCCAGACCAGAAAGACTGCCAATGATTAAAAAGGAATTTGAAGGAAGGATAATAGTCAGGCTGGTATGTTCCAGAAAAGAGGGCACCAGAACACAGCCGGCTGTGCCAAACATGTCTCGCCACCCAGCACGAACATCTGGTCTTGCAACGTATGGATGGAATAACAAGTCTTTGATTTCTTGAACAAGAGCTTGAGCCAAGTGAAGGAACTCTAGGATAGAAAGAGTCAAAGGCAAAGAGCATAGTGTATAAGTGGAAGTACGAGGGGTCATCTCATGACTATAATGCCTCATCCATCATGATACATGGTATTTGAGTGGACAAAAAGCCTGTCACAGGCAAGCATGCAGTCACCTGCCATACCATGAAGGCCACTGGAACAGGCATAGCTTGTGGAGTGATTACGATATAAAATATATTTTTGCATGCATGATGTCTCTCATAAAACTGTTTGTTTTGAAGTGGTAAAAAGTATGTTTCATACTTAGGAAGAAGTGTTCTTAAAGAGATCTGAGAATCCATTCCATACAGTTCCTAGGAATGTGATATTGCATAGCATCGCTTGTCTGTATGACAAAGACTACGCTAAACCACCACTAAAACCTTCACTTTTCAGCTGCTCTTGAGGCATTTATAATCTTACAGTCTGCCAAGTCTTTCTCCAGTGCTTTCACCGTTCTCTTTAATGCATTATTTTCCTCTTGTAATAATGCAATTTGCTCATCCTTTGATAAATGCTTTTCAATGTGAAGGATGTAATTATTCACAGATTTTTCGGTTTTAAAGGTATCGACACATGTTTCAGTTTTTATCTGATTTATCTCTACCACGTTAACACTCTTGAATTCAGATTGCGTAACGGCCACGGCCTCCGTCGTGTGATGGCCGAGGCCCCAGGCACCAGTCTCCTCAATGGTGGTGATGGCGGTGGTGGGGGAGGGCGGTGGCTTTGGCTCAGGAAACAGGTTTGAATCTAATAACTCTTGAGCTGTTGGACGACTTGCTGGGTCTTTGTCAATGAGTCTTTTGATCCAGCGGGCCTGCGGGAGGGAAAGAGGAAGCTGTAACTAGGAGAGAAACACATTCTATGAACCTCATAAGTAAATGTTGCTTCAGTCTCTATGCCTGCAGGAAGGTGTAATGATATAACTTGGCATAAGATGAACTAGTGTATTTTCTCTTCCACTGAAACTACTAGACTGAATGTAGACATGCCACTCTTAAAGATATATATATGAGACTATTCCCAAATTAGATCAAGTAGGTGGAGGGTCTGAGGGGTGAGCCAATTCGAGAGAACTGGAACCCAAAATGCCAGGGGTCGCTGGCAGTTTTAACTCACTTTTTTGATAATAAGTTGGTCTACTGGAAAACAAAATATGGGCTTATTCCACTGCACTTAAAACACAAAAGTATAATATTAAGAACGATTTTCTTCTATATGTATATTGTATAGAAGCCTGATTCTGTAAAACACTGTATATAACCAAATAACCAAGGAGGTTATAGTTGAGGAGGCGAGGTAAATACTACTCTATGATATTATATAGTCAATAACGAATGTTTAGAAGTTATCTATACCTAGGCAGTCATATTTTCCTGTTATTATTGTGTATCAATCAGATAGAAAGCCTGGAAGTGCAATGAGTCGACGCGTGAAGTCGTAATGTTTTGATTCAATCGCCCCGCCACAATCTCCCCCCCCCCCCGCCACAATCTCCCCCCCCCCCACCACAATCTCCCCCCCCCCACCACTCCCCGCCGCCTCCACAATTATAACCTACATTGTTGCAGCAACAAGCCAATTTCGGCATTCTTTATTCTTCGTTTTTCCAAGGCATTGCTTATTGTATTTTGACAAGCGTTTGCCAGACGCAGCAGTACTGTCAGAAAACAGTGTGAACATCGCCCAAATTTTACATGCCACAATATACATGTAAAAAATATATTAAGCTTTGCTACTCGAGGCGAGTAATTTGCATTAAATTGCTATTATAGAACGTTCCATCGTAATGCATGTTATCCATATAATTAGTAGAACAACAGAAGAACTATATTTTTTGGTATTCAGATGCGGTGCATCAATGTTTATCGCGAAATTAATTTTGAAAAATATTAGTCGCGGAGCCAAAACACAGCAGACCAACCTTTGAGTTAAAACTGCCAGCGACCACTGGCATTTCTCGAGTTTCAGATCATTGGAATTACTCCTTGTGTACAGAGACCAATTCTTATCCTTCACAAAACCACACAAACAAACCCAACGTACACACAAAGGACAGCAAGACAGCAGGCCTTCATCCCCCCGGCTGGTGAGTCATTATCTCATGAGTGGATAAAGGGATATAATAAAGGAGAGGTAGGAAAAGTTCTTACGCCTAGTAATCAGGGTAGAACAAGAAGTAACGGATTCAAGCTGGAAAAGCGTAGATTTAAAAAGGAAATAGGGAAAAACTGGTTCACAAATAGGATGGTAAATGCTTGGAATGGACTCAGTAGACAGGTAGTTAGTGCAGAGTCATTAGGGAGCTTTAAAGGGAGGCTAGATAAATTCATGGATGGGGATGCAAGGTGGATGTAGGTAGTGTTAAGTAACAGGAACTACTTCGTGTAGGTCTCACGGCCTCTTGTAGTTTCCTTAATTTCTTATGTTCTTATGACCGTGGTTCCTTTGACTTACTTCATGGTAACTTGCACACACTTACACATCTATTCCAGTGGTTTGGTACTTACAATGAGTGGCCAGTGATGTAGCAGCTCAGGATCAAGGTCATCATTGGTCTTGAGATTACTGATAACAATGTTCCTCTCACAGTTAGTCTTGAACACCATGAAGAGCTCCAGCAGAATGATCCCCAGGCTGTACATGTCGGTCTGTGGAAGGGGTGAAGTCAGTGGCTGGGCTGGGAGTGACTACGGCTGCCCATAAAAACTAAAATATTAAGCCTTTACTCATGTACGATCTCAATGAAAACGTAAGGAACAATGGAATAATAAGGAAATAATAATATTAATAATAAGGAAATAATAAGGAATAATAAAAAGCCAGGTAATGTGGTCAAAAGGTAAGTATGCTACGAATTAATTAGTGCAAATTGAGGAAAAACACAATTATACATATACAGGGAGGTCCCGTTATACGAGCATTCGATATACGAGAATCCGATGATACGAGGTGTAAATTAGGGTCTATTTTCAATATACGAGATCGAAAATCCAATGTTACGACATTCAAACTGGGGTGAGTAAAATTACCAAGTTATTTACTAAAGTAAATTACAAGTTATTTACTAAAATTGTAAACATTTACTGACTACATATATGATTTTACCTAAGGTTGTACGATAATTAATCAATTTGAAAATAACGTGCAGACTGGCCAACGATTGCTCGAGACTGGTATTAGCAGAGGTAGGAAGTCTCCAGGCTCGCTTATTATTGTTTGGTATGCTATGAAATATCATTTCTCTAGGTGAATGTAGACATATGATTGCATTTGGATGGATATCATTCATATATATATGAGTAAGGAGATGAAATACAAGCAAGGGACTCATCCACGTCTGGCAGCACGGCCTTTGGCAGCAGCAGCAGCAGCATGAGCCAGCCCATGAAGCCCGTGAGGTGGATATCAACACCACTAGACCAAGGGAGATAGATGTCTTTGGTAATATTTAGTAGGGGAGCGAGAACCCCTTGAGGAATCCTATGATCCCTGGTGATATCCTATGGTGCTGTTACAGGCGTGGGAGCTGACTGTTTCAGGAAGGCACAGGTGAGGCAGATGACGGCGGGTTTTTACTCAAAAGTTTTGAGTGGCGGCGCCGCTGGAGCCGCCACCTCCTCCGCCACAGTAGGTTTGGGCAGGATTAAACGTCTTATTACTCGTTATTATACAACTTAGTGATTATGGTGTGGTTATATACACGTGTCATTATCTATATCAATGTAGCACCGTGTTTCACCTTAAATAAGGGTGATTTAAAGATGTTATGATGAGGCGCGACTGGCGGGGCAGAGTGATGGAGAAAAATTCTTGCCGCGGAGCCGCCCCATGACACGAATATTCACTATTTCAACCCACATACACACCTTCTACCACCAAAACACTAGCAACACAGGCTCCTTACTTATATATCTTACTATCTGATACATTAAAACTCCTGAAAACGCAAGCATTCCAAATAAAACGAGAATTAGTTTGGGATGACGGGGACAAGGCGGAGAGAGGCAGTCTGGCATGCCATTCTTGCCCGGAAATATGTCTCGCTGACTTGTGATTGGTCGAGAAGTTTTAAAAACAGTTTATCATTGGCTGGTGACTGATGATGAGCTTGATGACATCATTTATGTTTTATGTTTAATTAATGTGCAGTTATGTTATTTTGTGTGCTATTTTCTCTTTCAGAATGGTTTTTCTACAGAACAGGTAGTACAGTGTAGGTAATGTAGACGCTGTGTGTTTGTTGTGTTTGCTATAGTTTATTTTAGCTTGAAAAACAGTTTTTTTTTTTTTTTTTTTTTTTAATTGATGGGGTCCTGGAACCAAACCTATATTTTACCATTAGTTATGTGTTTCGTTATACGAGATTTCGCTTTACGAGTATGCCAGGTGGAACCTAACTGCTCGTATCTTCGGGACCTCCCTGTAGTGGTAGGAATTAACATATAAAAAACTGTTGGTTAATGTTAGGAAAATTTATCCATTGACATGAACAAATCAAGCTTTACATCTGGATAGAGTTGATAGTTTTGCCATCATGATTACAGATTATATTCCTTTCCCTCTTTGGAGTAGCATATCCGTAGGTCTTTTACAACATTATTCTGTCTATAACTTTGATGTCGCCTTCCCTCGAGGTAAGGGAGTCGACCACCAGGGCAGAAGACCCTCCACCGCTCCTCCTTGCCTGTTCAAGTCCTGCCCCTTTCCCCTGGTAAATTTTTAACTCTTAATAATTCCTTTACCCCATCCTTGCACCTGGTTGAATTGAGTCGAGTTTTGAGTTATAAAGCTCTAAATTTGAAAAAGTTGCATTTCAAGAAAAACGACGCGTTCAAAGTAATATAAGTGATTTAAAAATGCGTCGCCTCGCCCACCCTACGACGCCACTCCCGGGGGTCACCATGCGCGAGTCCCCATGCAGGCTCCTAAAGTTCCCATACCAAGCAACTCTCGACAGGAAACTTGCCCCAGCCACGAGCCTTGTGGGCGCCCCCTTGGCCTCCCCCACGCCGGATTGTCTCTTACAGATACAACCTGATGGGAAGGATCAGATTCAGGGTAGCTTGCCACGTGCCTACGTAGCTGAAGTTGGCACTGACGGACAATTTTTTTTTTCTTTTTTTTTTCCCATCACAAAGGACTGGCCAAGGTCACAACAAAAAGAGGTAACACAAAGCCTGCTTAGTTGCCAGTCCCTATAAAGAAGACAGTAAGAGAATAAAAAAGGGGGGTGGGCAAATTTAGTTCGGGAGGTGTCTTGTTACTTTTCTCTTGAAAAGATTTAAGTCGTAGGAAGGTGGAAAAATAGAAACAGGAAGAGAGTTCCAGAGTTTACCAGTGAAAGGGATGAAAGAGTAAAGATACTGATTAACTCTTGCATTAGGAAGATGGACAGAATAGGGATGAGAATGAGTAGAGTCTTGTGCAGCGAGGCCACGAGAGGGGGGGGGGGAGGCATGCAGTTAGCTAGTTCAGAAGAGCAGTGAGCATGAAAATAACGGTAGAAGATAGCAAGAGAAGCAACATTGCGGCAGTGATTTAAAGATTGAAGACAGTCAGTCAGAGGAAGGGAGGGGATGAGACAAAAAGGTTTTGACTCAACCCTGTTTAGGAGAGCTGTATGAGTGGATCCTCCCCATACCTGTGAGACATACTTCATACATGGGCAGATAAGGCCCCTGTAAGCAAGCAGCTGGGAGGGTGAAAAAAAAGGACACAGACGCCACAGGACACCTAACTTCTTAGAAGCTGTTTTAGCAAGAGATGAGATGTGAGATTTCCAGTTCAGATTTTAAGTAAAGGACAGTCCAAGAATGTTCATTGTAGAAGAAGGAGATAGTTGAGTGTCATTGAAGAAGAGGGGATAGTTATCTGGTAGGTTTTGTCGAGTAGATAGGTGAAGAAATTGGGTTTTTGAGGCATTGAACAAAACAAGGTTTGCTTTGCCCCAATCAGAAATTATAGAAAGATCAGAAGTTAGGCGCTCGGTGGCATCTCTCCAGATACAGGTAATAGGCCTCGGTTCAGTCTCACGGTGCAATCGCTGATTTGACACGTAATCATCCCAGCGATACCCCATGATTCTGCAAAGACACTTATTACCAAAGGCATCGATTCACCTCTTCAAGTCGCTATTTAGTGTCCATGTCTCACAACCATAGAGTAAGACAGGGATCACAAGCGACTTGAAGATCCGGATCTTTGTCCTCCTGCACAGGTACCGACAACGCCAAATACTCCCGCTGAGCGAGTCCATAACACCGTGGGCTATGCCAATCCGCCGTAAGACTTCTTGACATGACCCGCCGTCATTATAGAAAGCGCTACCATTTCTATTCTCTATTTCTAAGACCTATTTTCTTAACCCCCAACAATACCTCATACCTCACATCTTCCGACTTCTAGTGCACTCTCTATATGGTGTTGAAGTCAATCACATCTTCCTTCCTCACAAAAACTATTATCTTGTCTTCCAAGCATTCACTCAAGAGCTTTCTTCTCTTGCACTCACTTGGAAATGTACCCACCACCCTCTGAAACTCTCCTGCACTCTCTTGCTAGCAAGTGTCAATGGAAACACATGCTACCACCCATCAACCCACTCCATTTATCCTTATCCTTGCACCTAAACTTACCACTTAACCCCTTGAAGCCAAGAACGTAATTTCCATTGTACTTTGACTATCATAACACAATGTTTAGTTATTATAAGCAATATTTTATAAATATGACATGTTTAGTATCCTTATCCACTAACTAATTTGGTATATTCAGTTACTTTTTGTAGTTTTATGACTAACAACATACTATTTTATATATTAATGGAAAGATATGGGCGTGAAGGGGTTAAGATTAACTTCCTAGATACAGCCATCCTTAAAATATTAAATAAACAACCATGGTCACATCACACACCCGTCTCACTCCCACAGCAAAACTAAGCTTCCCTACACCTGCACAGGGCCCCTTGAGCATCATTAATTCCTTCCATTAGATACCGGCCTACACTGAATTCTCAATATTCTCAGAAGAGTTTGTCCATAAACCTTATCATATTTTTTCTCTTGATGCATGGAAGCTGCATTTTTGCCTTTGCCTAAGTACTAAACTATAATTTCATTTGCACCCTACTATAATTTTAATTGCAAATATTTAAACTACACAGCCTTTTCCCTTCCTGAATCTTCCTTGCTCCTCACCCAGCTTCCCTTCGTTCACTTCACCACTCTCCCAACCAAGACCCTCCATCATACAGTTCCTGGCACACTCAGCAGGCTTATCCCTCTTTAAGTACGACACATATTCCTGCTACATTTAACTCTGTACAAAGGCACTTATAGCCTTCCTCCACTCATCTGGCACCTGCCTCCACACAGCACCCATTATACTGCTGTATCCCCTCGACATTTCTACATCTCTTAAATTTCCATCTGTATTTGTAGCTATACAGGTTGAAGTTCCCAAACTCGGCAACCTCGGGACCAGCGCCGAGCCGAGTAATGGAATTTTCCGACTTTTAGAACGTAGATATATTAAGGGGAAAAAAAGCATCCAACTTCTTCAAAAGGTCAATTTTCTCAGAAATAGTTAACACATTGTTCTTCCTTTTCTTTTCACTTCCACCAGTAGGTGTTCCTGGACGTTTGGGAGCCATAATACCAATAACAGACCTGCAGAAGTACACAAAATAACAGTGTACACAACTCTACAGTCACAACACCACTGAACAATAACAACAAACAAATCGGCGGGAGAAACCAAGCGGCCTAGTGTGGTGGCACCTAGCGGCCGACCCGGCAACTACGCGCCGGGTTTTGGGTGTTCTGCCGTGTTTTGGAAAATCCGGAACCATAGCCGAGTTTTGGGTGTTTCCGAGTCTTGGGATGCCGAGTTTGGGAACTTCAACCTGTACTACACTTAACCAGACTATTGCTCTCTTAAACTTCTTGTATGTTCTTCTGTGTCTGAGATTGTTCTTGTTCTAACTCTATCTGTGACAACCAAGTTTTCTTCAAATACACGTGCCAAACAATATTTACTCTTCGAGGAATGGTAAACACAGGTTCATTTTGCCAGATTAAGAGCCATGCAGCCTTACCTTTGGCCCATAATTTCCTCCCATCATCTCTGGTGCAGTATATAATGGGGTGCCCACATTGGTGGTGTAGGTCTGCTGGGATGTGAGGCTGGTGTGAGGGGCTGCTGGCGAGGCACTGAGTGGGTGTGCAACCATGCGAGCCAGGCCAAGGTCTCCTAGTTGAATGTCACCTCCCTCCACTGTGAAAAAGATATTTGCTGGCTGTGGAAGAAAAAGGATCACTGTACATCACAGCAGCATGAATGTAGGGGTTTCACCTTTGTAGTCAGTTATATTCAATCTAGTCTAGTTACATCTTTGCTGATGTCTGTTCCTAGGAATAGGGAGAGAGGGTGACCATAGTAGAGGGTCTCCAATTTCACCTGTCCTGCACCTCATTCTCACATCTTTCAGTCCTCTCACTCTTGCATTCCCACTATCACGCATGTACCCCAACCATGGAGCTATAACAGGAGAAGGGAGTGTACAGGAGAAGAAAAGTGAAGCCGTGTCAATCACTGGCCACAATCTTGGCTTTGGCAGGACAGTATGACCTGACCTGACCTTGATAAGGCCGAGTCTTGCTGAGTGTAAAGCGAACAATCGTTAAACAAGCCCATTATAACATGGGTTAAATGGGGATATGTTCGTAGACCTACACTTCCACTTGTCAACATTAACATTAAGCTGGCTAGCTGCTCCATTATCGGTTCACGATGTCTTGTAACAAGCTTTGCAAACAAAGCTGTGGTGTTCTGCCCAGCCTCCTTAACCTTGTCTGCATTCTTGAATATAATAGACAGTAGATTGAGATAGGCTTAGACTAGACCAGTATACCTGGACTGCGCACGGAATATCGGCCTTTGCCTGGGCCTGAATCTGCCCTGAAGCGGAGGCCTGCTGGTAAAGCGATAAATATGTTAAATATATAATATATAAATGTATAATATGATATTTTATACCTACATTCCACTGGTTCAAGATAACATTATACTGGTAACTTCCTTAATGGTCCGATGTCTATTACAAATATTAAAAAAACTGGCTTTGACCAATGCCATTAGAACTTGATGAATTCTTGAATATAATAATATTAGATAGGCTTAACATAGCCATTGAACTAAACTTTGCGAGAATATCTGAAGGGTATCAATGGGCCTGAACTTGCCCTTGCCATGAGTGCGTTTCGTTTCATAATAATACCAATATAATTATTAATAATAATATAAAATCATCAATGGTGTAATATTATATTAGTGATTTCGTAATTTAGTTAAACTAATTAAATATTATCTAAATATATATACAGAAAAAATGATGAAATAGAAAAATCATCTAATGGATTCACTTCACCTTGCATTTTATAATTTTTACGATCAATTTATGATGGTACTAATTAGAAGCGAATTATAGCACCCATGTGAAAGCTAATTTACAGTTTCTGTAATGATACCCCAATGATAAATTGACTGCTAAGTTTTAAATGGCGAAGAGTTAAGTTCATGCATATTTCTTCATAGTCTCGTAAGGCATTTCTTTAGCGTGTTTTACTGTTTTTTATTTGATAATATTATAGAACAAACATTTACGAAGATTACAGTATATCATATATACTGATAAACCAGTCTATATGATAGGCCATAGACCACTATATCTCTTTGTCGGGCGCAGGCCGCTATGCAGCTTGTAATTTAAAAACATTGTCGCGTGAACAGTCCAGGTATACAGTGGTCTATGGCTTAGGCTATATTGCGATCGATAGCGTATAAGTAGTTTGGTAACATAAAAACACAATTATGAGGCATAGAAACAAAATGACTAGGCACGGAATAATAATCTTCAACATAATCACAAAAATCGCCTCTCCTGAAAAGTTGCATCATTTTATATTTAGCACGGAACTACTCCCGAGACTATTGCATCAATTTTCACCATTCTCGTTGCAAGATGTTTGGCAAAAGGCACAAACAAACTATTATACTCGCCATACGTTAAGTTGGCATAAATAGGCCCCCTCACTCCCCACTTCCGAACGCATAGGGATTTGCTGAGGTGTTGGGGCTTTAGGGCAGAACTTGGAGTAAGTGGAATAATGCTCCAACACCCCAACACCTCACCGCTGGACAATGGACATTAGGGTGCCAATAAAAAACGAAAGTTGGATTTTTTGAACGGCCCTTAGTGGAATACTGTGGGGTGGTGAGAAAACAACGTGTGTAAAATTTGAGCGCAATCGAAGTATATTTAAAGGTGGCGCAAGTCGATTGATTGTTCCCCCTATAGACTCCGATAGGGACTACAAGGAAGGACATCGTCTCTGGGGTGTTTGTTGGCAATATTGAAGCCTTTGAGACCTCCCCTTCCTCCAGCTGAGGCTGCTGGTCCCCCTCGCTCGTTCAGAAGCGAGTACTCAGGAACCATGATACTCCAGGGGCCCCCAGGGCCCCTGGAGTATCATGGTTGCCCATGCCACTCATTGTCTTCCGCTTGGCCGGGGAAGGGAAGGAAGCCTTCGATGTTCCTGGCTGTTGTCGACGGTGCCTCTCGACGACCTGCAAGAGGAATTGGCGCTGATCCTCGTTCTTCGTCAGGCTGAGGTTGAAGGACTGGAACAGCGCCACCCCTCGCTCTGCTGTGTCGTTGGTGACGTGTAGGCTCGTGACGCGCCGAGACGCCGCGACGAACCCCGTGTCACTCGGCCACTCCTCCGGCGCCCTTCGAGAGGAACGCCCTCTCCGCTCCGACGGCGTCGAGGAGGGCGCCGGACGCCCGGCTTCCGAACGACGCTAGCGTGGACGAGGCGAGGCGGGCGTCGGAGACGGTGATGCGCTTCGGCGGTTCCTCGGATACTTTTTCCCGCTGCATCGCTTCCGCCAGCGCCTTCTTCTCGGCGGTTGGCAAGCGGTGGTCGAAGAGAGCCATGGCGACCAGTGGCTCGCTCAGGTACCAGAAGTGCCGGGAGAAGGTCTTCACGCACGCCTTGCCGATCTCAGCGTCGTGGAAATCGCTTAGGTCGGCAGCCAGTTTCAAGTCATTCGCCGGCGCGAAGGCGGCCACGGGCGCCTCGAACCAGCGGGTCACGTAGACCTCAGCGACGAAGAAGGTGAACCGGCGGAGGCTGGACAGCTCGCGCAGCGAGCAGAGCTCCCCCAGTTGGGCGGCGAACAGCGTAATCTTTGCCGCGTAGATGGCACGCGCCATCCAGCGCGCGCGGTGCATGGCGCCCGGTTGCCGGAACTTCACCTTCGGGACGTCGCCCTCGCCACCCAGCAGGACGATGAAGAGCTCCAGCATCTCCTTGTAGTCGTCCCGCGGGTGGCTGGTGTTGAACAGCGCGGCCCACTCCTGCAGAAGTGTGTCCCGCTTGTTCAGGAGGGTGGGCGGCAGCTCGTCGGGCGTTGGCGGCTCCGGCTGGCTCTGGTCGATGAAAGCCCACCGTTCCTTGAATCGGTTGAAGACGCCGATGTCAGGACCCGACGACGGCCCCATGCAGATAGAGAACGCCTTCTCCAGCACCAGCTCGTGTACATGGTGCCGTCAGGCGAGGCTTAGCAGACGCCGACCAAGCTTCTGCTCCAGCAGGGTGCAGGCACCGGCGAGGGCTCCAGTGTTGGCGGTGGTCGTATCGAACGACATAGCCACCACACGCTCTGCGAGCCCCCAGTCGTCGAGCGCTTCAGCCACGGCGCTCGCCATCGCCTCTCCAGTCCCACTTGCCAGCTTGGGAACGCCAATGAGCTTCTGGACGCCGTCGCCGGAGACGAGGATAGCCAGCCGATCCACCCGCGTACCGTCGCAATCCGGCAGGATCTTCCCGTCCCAGTGAACGGTAAGAGGTGTGTCAGGGACGAAGGTTGTCTTGACTTCCGCGGCCAGCTGGGACCGATAGCCAGCGCGAGCCTGCCGGATGCTCTTGGCATTCAGAATCAGCTCCTGAGGATTGTGGCCGAGGATACTGGCGGTCGCCGCGACGATGCGGAGCGGTTTGCGGTCGCTCACGCCGGTCCGGTCGAGGGCGCTCGCTAACTCCTGGGAGAGCACGACCTGTGACCCCCGCGCTCGTCGCTTCGGAGGGCTTGCACTGGTCGGCTCAGCGGTAGCAGCCGCCCCGCCACGTGCCGGACTGGACTCAACCGAGGAGGAGGATGAGGAGGAGGAGGACGCGAGCACCACGCGTTCGTCCAGCTGCGACGTCGAGGCTTCTCGTGATCGCTTCTCTGCCGCCACTGTCATCTCCCGGCGCTGAACTCGGCGCTCCAGCACCCTGTCAGCTCCCTGGGCGACCCTTCTCGCGTTGCGCCGCTAGGAACTCGCGATCAGCCGGGATCGTCATCAGGGTCATCGCGTCGGCGTGGGCAACGTCGAAGAGGTCGCAGAGGGCCTCTTGAAACTCTTCCTCCTTCGTCTTGTTCGTCGCTCTTCCCTTGCTCTTCACGAGCGCCTTCCAGTCCTTGAACAAGACCTCCACCTTGCGAATGGCACTTTTTGCCGTCATCGTTGGGATCCTCGCGGTCTCCCAGAACCTTAGCACCTCTTGGACAGTGGCCGCGGCGCTGGTGGCGACGGTTTTCTTTTCCACGTTGTGGAAGTAGAAAGCCCGCTTGAGCACGTCGCCACGAGAGGGGAGTTTGGCTCCGATGATGGGGTTGGGGTTTGGCTGTCCCACCAGCCAAACAGTCGTAGCTGCGCATGAATGAGCCATTCTGAAAATGAAATGGGTGATTTAGAACCCTAGCCTTTCAGACTTCGGAACAGGTATAATCACATAGTACACATAGTACAGGTTTCAATTCACTTGCGCCACCTCTAAATATAAACCGATTCGCTTCAAATTTTGCATGAGAGGTTTTCTCATTACTACACAGTATCCCACTAAGGGCCGTTAAAAAATATCAAGTTTTAAATTTACCTATATGCGCTATTGGCACCCTAATGGACATGGTATAGTAATGCCGGAGGGGTAGCTAAGGAGATCGACCACATCCTAGTTAGTACTCGTTGGAGGATCCTCCAGAACTGCAGGGTTTACCAGGGCACCGAGTTCTTTGCAGCTGATCACAGACTTGTTGCTACACTAAATCTTCATGTCAAGTCGAGAAGAATCTCAAGAGGTAACCATCCTGTGTTTCATCTTGAGAAGCTGAAGGACTTGACATGTGCCCATGAGTATGCGGTGGCAGTCTCAAATCGGTTCAATGTGCTCGGCACCCTCGAGGACCCTGTAGAACTGAGGGATACCTTCAAACGTGAAACTCTACAGGCTGCCAAGGAGTGTATTGGGGAGCGCCCGAGGCCAAGGCGTCGTTTTGTCTCGAAGGAGATGCTGGAGAATATCAAGGAGAGTTGCTCTGCCAGGCTGGCTGGGAACCAAGACCAGCACAGGGCTCTGTCACGCCGGACTAGAACCCTTCTGGGGAGAGACAAGGAGAGGTATGTCAGGAGTTTCGCTGAGGAAGTCGAGGGCGAGGCAAAGTCTCCATCTCGGGCGAGTGCTATCCGAGCAGCAGATGGACGCCTCGTGTCGGACATGGATGGGCTGATGGCTCGTTAGGTAAAGTAAACCCTCGCTATAATGGACCCAAATATAACGGATGGCCAATGGCTACTGGATTTCTCTCGAATAAAACTGATTTATTCCGTTATATTAGGGAGAATTCTGGTCGACTGCCAGCCGTCACGAGGGAGCCGCAGGCTGGATCATGTTTGCCCGGCCGGCCCGCCTCACCCTCTCTCAGTTTGAATTCAGTGTTTATACCGAGCGGTTTTCCTTCACCGTAGCTCTCTCGCGTTACCTCTCGTTCCATGTGTGACCTACCTACCTTCCTACCATCAAGAATGGCTTCAAATTCAGGTACCCCTACTACTTCAGGCAAAGGAAAGAGAAAGACTCTCCATTAGTGTAAAGTGGAAGATTATTCAAGAATTTGAGCAAGGGTCATGCAGGGGCCAGCTGATGGAGAAATATAAAATCAGTACAATTCATGATCTTATCAAGGCTAAGGATAAGATCAAAGAAGACATGAAAGGCTTTTTTTCATGTAAGGATTTTTTTCGTAAGCAGCGGCTCTCCCTCGAAAATCTCGATGATGTACAGGGAGGTCCCGAAGAAACGAGCAGTTAGGTTCCACCTGGCATACTCGTAAAGCGAAATCTCGTATAACGAAACACATAACTAATGGTAAAATATAGGTTTGGTTCCAGGACCCCATCAATAAAAAAAAAGAAAAAAAAAGAAAGACATGTTTTTCAAGCTAAAATAAACTACAGCAAACACAACAAACACACAGCGTCTATATTACCCACACTGTACTACCTATTCTGTAGAAAAAGCATTCTGAAAGAGAAAATAGCACACAAAATAACAACTGCACATTAATTAAACATAAAACATGCATAACAAGCAAAAAAGACGTTGTAATGTAGGGGACGCCGCGTGATACAAGAGAAGGTAGTGTAGCGGTTCCAAGGTTGGAGCCGCACACCTGCTAATTACCCCTAAAGGTCAGGCCGCGCCATATGCTTAATTACCCTTCAGGTCACGCCTTGCTAAGGGTGACATGACTGAGGTCCCAAGGTTGGGGCTGCACACCTGCTAATTACCCCTAAAGGTCAGGCCGCGCCATATGCTTAATTACCCTTCAGGTCACGCCTTGCTAAGGGTGACCTGACTGCGGTCCCAAGGTTGGGGCCGCACACCTGCTATTACCCCAATGTCAGCGCGCCATATGCTTAATTACCCTTCAGGTGCTAGGGTGACCTCCTGGGGTCACCAATCCCCCTTTGCCAGCCTGGGAGTGTGTGCGGCATTTGAACTTAGAATTTTACTCACCCTGTTGAAGTCGGTGAACTTTGGGGATTTCAATCTCGTTTTGAAAATAACCCTAAGTTACACATTCGTACATCCGGATGCTGTTATACGAATGCTCGTATAACCGGACCTCCGTATTAAATACAATTGATGTATTTAGATTTAAATACATTCGTAAAGTGTATTTAGTATTTAAAACATTCTCCCATGAGTTAGTTAACATACATTCAATATTTAGTGCCCAGCTTGGTGAGGGATTGTAAGATGGAGAGGGATGTAGAGTGAGTGGGATTGTAAGATGTGAGGGGATTTTACAGCTGAGGGGATTGTAAGATGTCGGTAGATGGTTGATTGTAGAGTTGAGAGATGTAAGTGAGGATTTAAACTGAGTGGGATTGTAAGAGTGAGGGGATTGTAAAGCGAAGGGTTGTAAGAGTGAGACTCGATTGTAAAGTGACAGGATTGTAATGATTGAGTGGGATTGTAAGAGTGAGGGGGATTGTAAGAGTGAGAGGGATTGTAAGAGTGAGAGGGATTGTAAGTGAGAGGGATTGTAAGAGTGAGTGGGATTCAAGAGTGAGGGTTTAAGAGTGAGAGGGATTGTAAGAGTGAGAGGGATTGTAAGAGTGAGTGGGATTGTAAGAGTGAGGGGGATTGTAAGAGTGAGAGGGATTGTAGAGTGAGTGGATTGTAAGAGTGAGTGGGATTGTAAGAGTGAGGGGGATTGTAAGAGTGAGAGGGATTGTAAGAGTGAGAGGGATTGTAGGAGTGAGAATGAGGCACATGGACAGACCCAAATGAAGACTTGTGCTGTGGCAGAAAGTTCCCTTGAGAGTTCCAAAGAACAGGCATCAGCAGAGAATAGACTACTAGCTACGACTCTTTTATGAGTAACTCCTGCAGGGTTTATAATCTATGATTGCGACACACTTTCATTCAAGAGACTATGACTAATGTGATGTGAAGAAGCACCACAAGACTCACCTTAATGTCCCGGTGCATAAATCCTTTCTGGTGGATGTAACACACGGCCTCCACTACTTGATGGTAAATCTCAAACACCCACTCTCCACTATCACAGGGGATTTACTGGCGTTCCTATTGTTCATCCACTTCCTTAAAGACTGTCCACACAGCCTCATCTGAATATAAAGGACATTTCTGAGTTGCAGCTGTGGCTTATAGGGCGAAAGTGAACCATTAACTCCGGCACTCTCCTGTGAGCTAGTGTTGCTTTGGGTCTGTTTGGACTGCTGTTGGCTGGCCTGGGTGATGGGAGGGAGAGGCAGAGCCACCGCCTCCCCGGGCCCGGTGTCCTGAAACACCACACTGTCATCGGATGGGGTGCTTCCCTCCTGGTAGGCTGGGGGGGAATGTGGTGACAAACCTGCAAGAAGGGAAAGTGTCAATGATTCTTTCCACCCACCCATGCCTGCGATCATGGTAAAGTTCACACAGGCCTTGCAAAGAAGCACCTCAAGATAATTAAGCAATACTTACAGTTTTCATTGGAGGATCTTGCACTGGAATCACCACTGGAATCACTGAAAGTAAACAACATTACATGCTTCACACTTCTACATCTCACATATATATTTCTCACAGGTTGATGTGTTTGCATTGTCTCATTCACTCATCTTCTATAAAAGTCCTGACAATATTATTTTGTAAGTAATGAATGAATAGTTGACTGTCTTAAGTATTGTCACAGTTTTCAGAATCTTTCATCAGCTGGCAAAGCCTGGCAACTGCACATCAGCGAGGCATTCACTGGTGATCAAATCAATCAATCAATCATTGGGGGCATACGCCGGGGGGCGCGTCGCCTCGCCCACCCTACGACGCCACTCCCGGGGGTCACCACGCGCGAGTTTCCATGCAGGCTCCTTTCCTATACCAAGCAGCTCTCGACAAGAAACATCAACTTGCCCCAGCCACGAGCCTTGTGGGGCCCCCTTGGCCTCCTCCACGCGGAATTGTCTCTTACAGATACAACCCGATGGGAAGGATCGGTTTCAGGGTAGCGTGCCACATGCCCATATAGCCAAGTTGCCGCTGACGGACTATGCAGGTAATAGGCCTCGATTCAGTCTCACGGTGCAATCGCTGATTTGACACGTAATCATCCCAGCGATACCCCATGATTCTGCGAAGACACTTATTACCAAAGGCATTGATTCGTCTCTTCAAGTCACTATTTAGTGTCCATGTCTCACAACCATAGAGTAAGACAGGGATCACAAGCGACTTGAAGATCCGGATCTTTGTCCTCCTGCACAGGTAACCGACAACCCAAATACTCCCGCTGAGCGAGTCCATAAACACCGTGGGCTATGCCAATCCGCCGTAAGGCTTCTTGACGTGACCGCCGTCATTATGGACTGCGCTACCAAGGTATGTAAAACTTTCCAAGATCTCAATGTCCTCGCCACACGCATGAATAGACTGTACTGCTTCATCTAGTAAGTCTCCAAACACCTGGACCTTGGTCTTGGGCCAGGAGACCTCAAGTTACAAAGGCTTTGCCTCCTCGTGCAACGCCTCGAGAGCCATCACCAGGACCTCCAGCGACTCAGCAAAGATTACTGCATCATCGGCAAAAACAAGATCAGTGATCTTGGTGTTGCTGAGGGATGCTCCACAATCACTTTGATCTACAACCTTGTCCAATACCCAGTCCATACAAGCGTTGAAAAGTGATGGGGCAAGGACGCACTCACTCCTGTATTCACAGGAAAGAAGCTGGATACACCTGCCCCACACTTCACAGCACTCTCAGTCCCAGAATACAGACCAGTTATCAAACCGACTACCATCAAATGGTGATGTCAAAAAAAAAAGTCAAAATGACTACCATCACTGGTGATGGTAGTCATATATTTCCATGAGTATATAATTGTACATGCTTTGAATTATCCTATTACGGTATTATATGATATGACGCAATAGTATAAAATAAATTAATTAATGTTAATTTCTTTAGAAGGCCAATCATATATATATATATATTCAGTGACCCTCTCTAATTCGAACCCATATGATTTGAGCTTCGGATAGGCCAAGTTCAAATTTTTCAACAACTTTCCAATTTAACATAATTCTGTCTGCACATTGTTCAAATTTTCAGTTTTCTGCAGCATCTTCCACCTCCTCTGTGCCATCCACTTCGTCAGCCAGCCTCCACATCACCTCCAACACATTAAGCACCTCAAGCACTGAAGACCTTACCTTACAAATCCCCAAAGTGACACCTGCCAGGGCTGCGTTCAGTAGCAGTCACCCCCCCCCCGCACCCTCCCTACTGAACGCTTCACAATTTACATTGCTACCAAGATAGCAGCTGCCGAAATATATCTCTGTGGCTATTCTTATTGTTGAAGAATAACTTGCTGATGACCGTGTATATGATGCAGCAGATAGTTATAGCAGCAGGAAATAAATATTAAGGAGGCAAGAAGAGGAGAGGCTTTCTGTGCCCTTTGTTTATATTCCATTATTGTGGCGCGAGCTGGCAATTCAGTAGCGATCCACCTCCCAGATCTGTAGTGCTGGGGTAGCTTGCACTCGGCATACTGTATGCCTACGTCACCGTAACCATAGGATAATTCAAACTTTCGGCTAATTTGACCCAGGTCTCCCCCCAATTAGTTCAAATTAGAGAGCATTTACTGTATACATTTTCCTCAACACCCTAAAAATTTGTTCTTCGCACTACTATTGTGGACATAATTATTCATAAACACCTTGTACGGGAGGTCCCGTTATAGAGCATTCGATATACGAGAATCACGATGAAGAGATGTGAAATTAGGTTCCTATTTTCATATACGAGATCGAAAATCCCATGTTACGACATTCACACTGGGTAGTAAAATACCAATTGTTATTGACTAAATATTACAAGTTATTACTAAATTATAAACATTTACTGACTAATGATTTTACTACAGGTGTACGATAATCATCTGAATCACGTGCAGACTGCCAACGTGCTCGAGACTGTATTAGAAAGTACAAAGTCTCAGGCTCGTTATTATTGATTTGTATGCTAGAAATATCATTTCCTAGGTGATGTAGACATATGATTGCATTTGATGGGTATCATTCATATATATGAGTAAAAGATGGAAATAAGCAAGGGACTCATCCACGTTGGCAGTGCGGCCTTTGGCAGCAGCAGAGCAACATAGCCAGCCCAGAAGCCGTGAGGGGATATCACACCACTAGACCAAGGGAGATAGATGTCTTTGGTAATATTTAGTAGGGGAGCGAGAACCCCTTGAGGAATCCTATGATCCCTGGTGATATCCTAGGGGGCTAATCACAGGCCGTGGGAGCTGACTGTCTTCTTCAGGAAGGCACAGGTGAGGCGGATGACAGAGGTTTTTACTCAAAAGTTTTGAGTGGCGGCTGGCCGCTGGAGCCGCCAGCTCCTCCGCCACTGTAGGTTTGGGCAGGCTTAAACGTCTTATTACTCGTTATTATACAACATAGTGATTATTGGTGAGATGTTTTTATACACGTGTCTTATCTAACTCAATGTAGCACCGTGTGTCACCTTAAATAGGGTGATTTAAAGATGTTATGATGAGGTGACTGCTGGGGCAGTGAGTGACGGAGAAATTCTTGCCCCACCGCCCCCTAACACAAATATTCACTATTTCAAACCCCCATACACACCTTCTAACACCAAAACACTAGCAACACAGGCTTTATACTTTATATATCTTACTATCTGATACATTAAAACTCCTTTAAAAACGCAAGCATTCCCAAAAAAAACGAGAATTAGTTTGGGATGACGGGGAAAAGAGGGCGGAGAGGCAGTCTGGCATGCCATTCTTGCCCGGAAATAGTCTCGCTGACTTTGGGGTTGGTCCGAGAAGTTTTAAAAACAGTTTGTCATTGGCTGGTGAAATGATGATGAGCTTTGATGACATCATTTATGTTTTATGTTTAATTAATGTTTTCAGTTAGTTATTTTTTTTGTATTTTCTCTTTCAGAAGCTTTTTCTACAGAACAGGTAGTACAGTGTGGGTAATATAGACGCTGTGTGTTTGTTGTGTTTGCTATAGTTTATTTTAGCTTGAAAAACATGTTTTTGTTTTTTTTCTTTTCTTAATTGATGGGGTCCTGGAACCAAACCTATATTTAACCATTAGTTATGTGTTTCGTTATACGAGATTTCGCTTTATGAGTATGCCAGGTGGCACCTAACTGCTCGTATCTTCAGGACCTCCCTGTATACAGGACCTCCATTTCCAGTATATTTTGTTAGATCATGTGTAATGAAATAATTGACAGTTCTTCCTTTTTCTCTCTAGGTTCACGCCCCCCTTGGTAATTACCCCCCGGGTCAAGAACCGCTGTCCTAGACTGACATATTCAAGTACACCGTCAGTGATGTAACTATTATACCTTCAGAATAAGTGCATTAATGCATACAGGTGTGCTTTTGTCACGGCATGCTGCATGTTTCTATAAAACACAGTTGCTTGTGATATTGCTGTATATGTGACTGTTGTCATACAGAGTTTGTGGGTGTTTCAGAATTTGGTATGAAAATGGAGAAGAGAAAGGTTCCAGGAGGTGCAGAGAAGGATTCAATCAGGAAGAGAAAGCTCTTACAAGGAGGCGGGACAATGCTCCAAAATCCCAAACTGGGTGGGGAGTGTCAAGTGCCAGCATTGACAGTGGCAGCCACACACACAGAAGACAGTGGTACCATGACAGTGGAATCTACAACGGAAACAACCCAAGGTCCTGGCAATGCATCCTGGACAGCTACACTGGCAGCAGCTGAGAACCAAGGTGGTGGTGGTGATGATGCAAAGGCACCTCCTATGGCAATAATGGCCACTGGCAACATTACAACGAAACAAGCTGTGACGGCTACTCCAGGATCACCTCCTCGAAGACTAAATAAGGAAGTCGTCATCATTACCAAGGGATCAACACCAAACACAAGACAATGGAAGGGATGCTCACAACGCTTCACAGCCACATCTGGATGAACTTCACAGTATTGTTGCACATCAGGATGCAGTACCAAAAGAATACAAGCCATCAGATTGTACCATTAAATCATCATGTGTTGACACTGGTAGTTCCTTTGACTTGTTTGCTCAGCCAGAGGCAAGTGAAAGATAGCTGGGGGTTTTTCAAACATCTAATCCATGTTGAGCCATTATATTTCAACATATTTTCAAGGGATCAAAGCACAATTGGGTATCATACAATGAAACTTCTAAAGCACTCTTCATCATCTTCTTCATCATCATTAAAGCATCAGTTTCAGTTTCCTAAGAACACCCACATGCCCTGTCCATTAACTTTACCTTGGATTGCGAGTGCATCGGAGGACACAGGGGGGCGGCATGAGCCCCCAATCACAGGCGTCACTATAAAAATCTTGCCTGCACCACCATGGGCGAGGGCCAACCATCACAGCCCTCAAGTGAACCTCCAGGGCCTACCATCCGAGCCCTGGGTCACTGCCTACAGGCGCTATAGGCATGAATGAAACAAAACAAAACAAAAAAACAAAAAAACTCTACTGTACAAGTCTGTCTTGCATACTCTAAACTTTAGAGTATGCAAGATCACATTCCAGCGATTATTTTCAGTTTCATTCACGTCTAAATTCTAAAGTGAATAAAACTGTGAAAATCATCCATGGAATGTCAGATTGGCGTCATGTCCACCAAGAGCAAGAGTCTAGCAGCACACATTCAAAATAGGCTGAAGCACTTTTTTTGAAGCTGAGTAACCAAGGTATAAGGCAGTTATTATTTTCTACAGAAAAAGATTAGAAATGAGCTGGGATTATGTGACTGGGTTCAAATGGAGAGAAGAAGTGTCCAGTGAAGAGGTGGCAAGAAGATGTGGATTGAAAGAGCTGAGTACAGTGCTGAGAGTAAGGCGATTGAGGTGGTTTGGGCACGTGAAGAGGAGAGAAGGGGGTGAGGCATTGGGGAGAGCTGTTGGAGTGGAAGTGCCAGGTCGCCGTCCACCGGGCAGGCCAAGGAAGACATGGAGGCAGTGTGTTGAAGAGGATCGGGCAGCATTGGGCATTGAAGAAGTAGAGGGAAAGGATAGAGATAATTGGAAGCGTATCATCGGCCGTCTAACCTCATAAAATATTATGGGAATATCTGACGTCAAACAGAAAGAAGAAAAACGTTAGAAATGCATCGACCAGGATATAAACATTTTTCCTCATTTTGCTCCAGGATTTCTTTTTAATCATTTCAACATTTAAACATTTTTCTGTATTTTTTCCCCCAAATGGCAAAGTGTGTTTTCATTTATTGTTATCCCTTGTCTGTTATTCCATTTCCTCCTCATTTTGCTAGATTAACAGTCCAGTTTCAGATCTCTCTCTCTCCCTTTTCTCTACCACCCCTACCTTGCATGGTAGGGGTGGTAGGTCTTTGTCCCGGGCTGGTTTAAGGGATCCAATCCGCCTGTCTACATTTATCCAGTCTTTCCTTCAACTGGCGCACAATCTTTGCCGATATCACCTCCTCATTTAGTCCATTCCAAACTTCTACATTTATATGAGGGAAGCTGTACTTCTTTATGTTATTCAGGCATCTCCCTTTTCTTAATATATTTGTATGACCTTGTGTATCGACCTTCTCTTTGTTTTCAAGTCATTAGTCTCTCATTTACTGTTTCTTCCATCTTAGTTATCAGTTTATAAATATTGTATTGAGTTGAGAGTGACATGGTACTGTTCTTGATCAAATTTGCCATGAATGAAAAATTATGTCACAAACTATTAACGTGATGAAAAAAATTGTAATTAAAGCATTATCAACATGCAGAATTGATACATTTATATCTTATAAAATAAACGGAGTGCACCTGTGTCAACAAATCACAATAGTAATCCCCTTCTGATAGGAAATAAAAGGTTTTCAAGTTGCGATGGAAGGTTTGCCAGTTCATGATTCCTAAACTAAACTCACCGCACAGTGTGACAATACTTAGACTGGTCAACTGTGCATTGCAATCATATCATATTTATATACATCTTAGCATCCTGGCAGACATAATAAACAGCAGCTCTCACACTTCTCTCAGTCAGCCAGGTGGTCAGTGCGGAGTTAATAGGGAGCTTTAAAAGGAGGCTGGATAAATTATGGATGGGGATGAAAGGTGGATGTAGGTAGTGTTAAGTAACAGGAACTACCACGTGTAGGTCTCGCGGCCTCTTGTAGCTTCCTTATTTTCTTATGTTCTTACTCACCTACTGAGTTTCCTGACCATGGCTGAGGCCCACTGGGAGTGTTGGGGCCACACCACAGGCTGGACCCAGGCCGTGTAGTAACGCACCACGTGGGGATGGTCCAGCTCCGCCAAGGCCCTCACCTCCTGCACACACGCCTCCAGGGAGGAGTCACCCAGGCTGCAGGAGGGAACGGTGCTGAGCTCTTCAATGGGACACATGGAGAAAAGACACGAAGACATATGCTCTTCCCAACCTGGGGGAAATTTCATGACTCTAAGGGGGAAATTTTTTCCGAGGGACATCAAAATTATTTATCATATTATCAAGGGACATCATTTAGTTGACAGAAAGAAAAAAATGTCTTGGGATGCGGTTATTGATTTTTCTTCAAGTATATATAGATACTATAGAGGATAGTGTCTATATACTTGTGTTATTAAGCAAGTAAATTTTGTGTTTGGGCTACTTTCTTCCTTGTCTACATGAAGGGGGAAATCCGGATGGTTGAAGGGGGAAACAACAGAAAAAGGTTGGGAACCATTGCTCTAGAACCTTATAAGACCTTTACCATAAGAAGAAAACATTAAGACCTATTTACCTTACAAGGCATGTGCTCCTTACCTAGAATGCATTCAGTATAGCATTATTTCCTGATATATTAGTTACCATATTAGATGGATTCTAAGATGGCTTTTTTTCAATAAGATTCCCATGAAAAATCCCAATGTGTCCTCTAGGCTAAAAAATTTATGTGGTTGGTTTAAATTTAAAACTCAAAATGGCCTCTCATGTGGTGTTTCCTCTGCACCAGATGAGTACTGTACAGGGTTACAGGGAGTTTCGTACACTAATTTTGAGTTTTTTCATACATACCTGGAGTCATTTCGTAACTCTAGTAATCAAGTTCAACTCTGAGCTGAATGTACGAAACGACTATGGTTTCATATAGACTACGAAACAACTTTTTGGTGTACGAATCTACTGGTGTACGAAACAACTTGTGTACGAACTGATTGCACCCCCTCTACAGTAGTGCACCGAGTTTCGCGCCTAATTGGGACCGTTGACTCTGCGTGAAACTCAAATGTGCTAAACTACATGCATTGAAATTATGGGAAATAAGCTAATCAGGACCCTGTGGTATAATTTCGGTATTAGGCACAAAAAACGAGCAAATTATTCTTACATCATCATGTAGATTTTTTCATCCTACGTACTTTTAACCCCCAGTTCCCATGGCGCAATTGAATAATAATGGCGATACATATACACTCGACCCTTTATATAACGGACTAAATGGGGAATTGAAGTGTCCGTTGCTTAGTATTCCCGGGCCAAACGCCATTATTTTTCATATAAACAGTTTATTACATATAAAGACAATAAAAATATAAAATATGATTATGAATTAGCATTTATGGGTATTAAGAAACGTATTGATATGCATAACCTAGACACTACGCATCATTACAAAACAAAAACATGAAAATGTTTGTAGTTTTTGTTTTACTTAGTGTAAACTATATGTAGAGCTGTATACAGAACTATGTACAGGACTCTGAAGGCTTCTATTCTGAGTCCGAGGTGGTGTCCTAGCGAACACATTTTTCAAGCAGCGGACTTATTGAATAATTTGGTCCACTTGTCGGGTAGCAGATGGAGTCCGTCAAATAGAGATCCGTTAAAAATGAGGGTAGAGTTACTACCAAAAATGTACAGTTTCACCCAGAAACGGTTGTTAGGTTAAATCAGGGTACATTTTTTTATTGGGCACCATCGATTTCGAGGACGAAACTTAGCTTTCATGAATAGTTTTGATGTGTTTTGAATCAATCTGGCACTCATTTTTTGCAGAAATCAATGTTTGTTTACAGGTGGGGGGAGGGGTGGCGCCCGGCTTACCACTGCCATAGTATTGATCATTATTTTTTTATCTTGATATGTTACTAAAGTAAACCCCAAGTCTAACCTAACCTAATCTGATTTAGGTATAATTTCGGTATTGGGCACTAAAAAACTAACAGCAAAACTATTTAGGAAAGCAAAGTTTCAGTCTGGAATCAGTGGTGACCTATAACTAAAATGAACTCCCATCCCTCACCTCAATTTACTGTACAGCACAGTATGGTACTGTATTAATTTTATGGTACTGTACTGTAATATATATATATATTATATATATTATATCTATATCTATATCTATATCTATATATATATACTATGTATATATATCTATGTATATATATATATGTATATATATATATATATATATATATATATATATATATATATATATATATATATATATATATATATATACAGGGAAGTCCCGAAGATACGAGCAGTTAGGTTCCACCTGGTATACTCGTAAAGCGAAATCTCGTATAGCGAAATACATAACTAATGGTAAAATATAGGTTTGGTTCCAGGACCCCATCAAAGACATGTTTTTCAAGCTAAAATAAACTGTAGCGGTCCCAAGGTTGGGGCCGCACACCTGGCTAATTACCCCTAAAGGTCAGGCCACACACCTGGCTAATTACCCTTCAGGTCACGCCTTGCTTGGGGTGACCTGACAAGGGTCAACCAAAATCCCCCTTTGTCCAGCCCAGGAGTCCTGTATTCAGTCAGTTACCTACCAATCACTACAGTGAGAGGAACACCACTCCTCCTCTCCCTGTAGTGGTTGGTAGGTAACTGACTGAATACAGGACTCCCGGGCTGGACAGAGGGGGATCTTGGTTGACCCCAGTCAGGTCACCCCAAGCAAGGTGTGACCTTTAGGATAATTAGCCAGGTGTTGGCTTGACCTTTAGGGGTAATTAGCCAGGTGTGCAGCCCCAAGCTTGGGGCCACCACAACATCATCATACAGCCCAGATGCATACGTGGTAGGGTGCGCATTTTGAACTTGGTAATTTTACTCACCCCAGTTTGAATGTCTTAGCATTGGATTTTCGATCTCGTATATTGAAAATAGACCCTAATTTACTCAGCTCGTATCATTGATTTCTCGTATACTGAATGCTCGTATAACGGGACTTCCCTGTATATAGAGTATATACGGGCAGGAGATTTTCTCTGAGACAGATTTAGTTAAAAGTGATAGCTAGTTCAGCGTTTTTTTTCTTTTTCAAGATATTTTCTCTTTGTCTTAAGAGTGTCTTATTCTCTTTAGTAATCAATTTTATGACTTCGCCGTAGCTTGTCATTTTGCTGTATCGCGATTTCAGGTCTAAGAACCCTTCTTCAGCAGCATATGGAAGATGTTTTCTCCTCAGTTGTAGAGGTGAGCATGGTTTAGTTGTGGCGTGAAGCGCTTTTTATTGATGAAATCTGGCTGCCGCGCACGCTAGTGGGCGGCGCTGATTGGTAGATAACTTCTGCTTCTCGCTGATTTTTGTCTCCGAGACAAACTGTGTTTTTTACAGTGTTTTTTACTGTACATAAAAGACATCAATCCCAAGCTTAATGTACAGGCAAACGACCTACAAGCTCTACCAAGCATGAAAAGAACAAAGGCTAATAACAGCCTACTCACAGAGAAACAAAGCGAGGAGTCAACAACCAATAAGCGTCGCCCACTCTTGGAGACAAAAATCAGCGAGAAGCAGAAGTTATCTACCAATCAGCGCCGCCCACTAGCGCTAGCCAGACTTCATCAATAAAAAGCGCTTCACCCCACAACTAAACCATGCTCACCTCTATAACTGAGGAGAAAACATCTTCCACATGCTGCTGAAGAAGAGTTCTTAGACCTGAAATCGCGATACAGCAAAATAACAAGCTACGGCAAAGTCATAAAATTGATTACTAAAGAGAATAAGACACTCTTAAGACAAAGAGAAAATATCTTGAAAAAGATAATAAACGCTGAACTAGCTATCACTTTTAAGTGATAGCTGCTATAAAAGCTATAAAATAGCTTTTTTATAGCTAATAAGCTATAAAAATATATATATATATATATATATATATATATATATATATATATATATATATATACTGTATTTTACGGCTTATAAGACGCTGCATCTTGGAAGACGCACCCTGATTTTGGAAAGAGATTTAAAAAAAATAAAAAATCTAGAGGATATAAAAACACCTTTGTTTAAAGGTATAAGTAAATCCATAGTATAAGTAAATCGTTTTGATGAATTCGCCATGGGTTATAATTTCCAGGACTGAATAAACTTGTGATACGTGTTACAGCCTGGTTGTAAATGCTGCATCAACACTAGCAGACAATAGGTGGCTTTGTTGACGCCAATCTGCCAAGGCGTAAGTTGCCGCAAAACGGCTCCCGCCAGTCTTGGTGGCAGACTCATATAAAGTCTTAGCTTGTGATATGTGTGAAGAGCCTGGTGGTAAATGATACAGCAACGCCAGCAGACAATAGGTGGTGCTGTTGGTGCCAATCTGCCGAGGTGGAAGTTGCTGTGGAACAGCTCCCGCCAGTCTTGGTGGCAGTCTCATTCCAACATTCGTCTTGGAAGACACATGAGTATTTTTCAGGGTATTTTCTAGGAAAAAAAGTGCATCTTATAAGCCATAAAATACGGTATATATGTACAGTAAAAGCCTTATAACTCTGCACGATAGGGGCTCTGGCCCTTGCCGAGTTATTCAATGTGCCGAGTTATGCAATGTCCTCCTCTGATATGGGTGTAAAAAAAAAAAAAAAAAAAAAAAAAAAAAAAAAAAAAAAAAAAAAAAAAAAAAAAGGTATATACAGTACTGTAAAAGCATAAAAACTACACTTACCAGTGAACGGGTAGAATGTGCTGGATTTGATATCAAATTCAGCACAAATAGCACGCATGGATGCACCTGCATCCATCCTTGCCAGCACTTTCACCTTTTCCTGCAGGCTCAGGCTCTTCAATTTCATTCCCTTCCTGCTGGAGACACCCTTGCGTGATGGAGCTGACATCTTGATATACAGTACTGTATGATGTAATCCCAAAACACGTAAAATAGGTGGCAAAGTAAAGCAAAGGTCGGGAACCAGTGCGTAGGCTGCGCCGTGTTTTTGTCGTCCAAGCACCGTCTTGGATTATGAATCCCAATCCAATAACACTTGCTGAAATGTGTGTTACACTACTTTGTGATATTGTTTGCAATGTTTTGCATTGATTATTATTTCGGCTCCTACCAAGCTTGTTGTGTTTTTGAAGCAGAAACCAATCTTTTTTCAATTTTGACAAAAAACAGAATTCGTATCCAAGACGGTGCTTGGACGACATAAACACAACTCAGCTGACAGCCTACACGCTGGTTCCCGACCTTTGCTTTACTTTGCCACCTATTTTACGTGTTTTGGGATTACATCATACAGTACTGTATTTCAAGATGTCAGCTCCATCACGCAAGGGTGTCTCCAGCAGGAAGGGAATGAAATTGAAGAGCCTGAGCCTGCAGGAAAGGGTCAAAAGGACAAATACACGACTTTATGCGACTGAGGATATGCCGAGTGTAAGCAAAGAGATGGAGCTATAACAGCAATATGCCGAGATACATTATTTTTTGCCGACTTTCTGTTTACATGTTCACACAAGAGGGTGTGAGGGCATGATATGCCGAGTGAAAACCAAGAGATGCAGTTTAGGGGAGGCGGTAGCAGAGTGGTTAGCGTCACCGAGTGGCGTTCTCGAAGACCCGAGTGAGACCCATAAATCCACTTGAAATCTTTCTGCACCGTCGAGTGGCCTAAGAACACCCACATTCCCTGTCCATTAACTCTACCTTCGACTGCGAGTGCATGGGAGGACACAGGGGGGCGGCATGAGCCTCTAATTACAGGCGTCACTATAAGAATCCTGCCTGCGCCACCACGGGCGAGGGCCAACCATCACAGCCCTTGACTGAACCTCCAGGGCCTACCATCCCACCCCTGGAGCTCACTGCCTACACGCGTTATAGGTATAGATGAAGAAAGAAAGAAAACAAGAAAAAAAGAAAGAAAAAAAATTGCCGAGTTATAAGGGTTTTACTGTATACAGGAGAACCTCGTTTATCCGGCACCCTCGGGGGGGGAGCGCATGCCGGATAACTCATTTTGCCGTTGTTTTGAGAGTTACTCTTATGGAATCGCCCAAAATCCTTTTTTTTTTTTTTTTTTTTTTTTTCTTTCATCACAAGGAACCGGCCAAGGGCACAACAAAAATGGGTAATACAAAGCCCGCCTAGTTGCCAGTCCCTATTAAGAAGACAGTAAGAGAATAAAATAAAATAGAGGGGTGAGCCAATTTGGTTGGGGAGGTGTCTTGTTACTCTTCTTGTGAAAAGATGTAAGTCATAGGAAAGTGGAAAAATAGAAACAGGAAGAGAGTTCCAGAGTTTATCAGTGGAAAAAAAAAAAAAGGCCTGGGTCGATTAGTGCCGTTGTTTTGAGGCTGCCGTTGTTTTAAATGCCGGTTAAACGAGGTTCTTCTGTAATATATATATATATATATATATATATATATATATATATATATATATATATATATATATATATATATATATATATATATAAACAGTGAGAGTACTACACACACGAGGCGCTCACACGCTCATAGATTTTAAACAAACGCCTGGTGTCGTATACATGTAAACAAACGTTCGGCGCTGGCGCCGCGGTGGCAAAATTTTGAACCACTCTACCATGAAACTTCGTGTTAAGGTGCGCAAAACTCACAATGGAGAATATTTAGTGGTACTGCAAAACCTTATGTTCGCGAATAGAGATCCTACGAAACTCTGTGCACCACTGTACATGAGTGTCTACAATAAACTCTGTGCACCACTGTACATGAGTGTCTACAATAAACTCTGTGCACCACTGTACATCAGTGTCTACAATAAACTCTGTCACACTGTACATGAGTGTCTACAATAAACTCTGTCACCACTGTACATCAGTGTCTACAATAAACTCTGTGCACCACTGTACATGAGTGTCTACAATAAACTCTGTGCACCACTGTACATGAGTGTCTACAATAAACTCTGTGCACCACTGTACATGAGTGTCTACAATAACTCTGTGCACACTGTACTGAGTGTCTACAATATGACAATGAATAAAGTTGAGGCAGACATCACAATGTCTTTGTGGTGACTTGTTTACAACTACACTGCTGGGGCCGTGTCTTGCACAATCAGCACCAACAAAACCATCTCTGATGCATCGTGAGCCACACCCAAAGCATTTACAATCAAATCAAATTTATGAAATAAAGTATTTTAATACAATGATGTATGTTTCATATGTAAGACACGTTTTTGCTGTTGGCTGCAAAGGGACTTTAAGTAAACCTGGCTGCATTGCTACTGTGTGATCAGTGTTGCCAGCTTGATGAAACTAAGCTGGCTTTGCACCCTTCCAAGGGGAGCTCAATGGCAGTCTAGGTGTGGCTTGATGACAGCTTGATTATATTCATCATTGAAAACTTAATTGCTCTTTGTGGCCAGAAGCCAGGCAACCCATGCTACTGCTTGACATCATGCCCATCATTATCGCTTGAACTGTGAAAACTAGTCTCAATTTCCAACTGATTAAAACTAATTTAGTTTTCATCACCAGAAGCATTCCACCCGACTAGTGCAGCATTCCCTTCTAAAACTGTAAGCTTCTAACAATCAGTGGCTGTTCAATACATACCTAACTTTTTTTCTTAGAGGTATGTCTCCAAAACATGGGTGCATCTTACAAGATGCAACATCTAATCTGACATCTTTACCTCCGCCAACGAAGTTGGTGGGGTTATGTTTTCACCCCGATCTGTCTGTCTGTCTGTCTGTTTGTTAGTGTACAGGATTTCTCGAAAAGTTACGAATAGATTTGGACCAAACTCGGTATACCAAGTCTATTTGGTATAAGGAAGAACTGATATAATTTTGGATGAAATCTATTGACAACTGTTGCCATGGCAACCAATTGATAAAATATTCGGCCGGAGGTATGCGCTCATACGGAGTGCATAATGCATATATATATATATATAATTGATGAAATATTCGGGCGGAGGTATGCGCTCTACTGAGTGCCCCCCCCTAGTTATCTTATGTTATGACATGCTACATTGTATTGTAACTGTTTTACACAACCAGTTGCTTCACTCACTTCATGATGATCATCTTGATAGCATAGCGAAGGCGGTCCAGCCTGTTCCTTGCCCTCACCACCCGGCCAAAGCCCCCGTAGCCAAGCTCCTCTTCTTCCTCAAACTCCTGCTGGTATCTAGTGGCAGGGTTGTACAGCAGCACCTCCCTCTGCTGGCCACGATGCTCACTGCAGTAACATTATCATTATTAGTAAACCTTGGCATCAAGAGCAATGCCAATTATTGTCACAATAATCCTTGTCATCAAGGAAGAAGGCCTCTGTATTAGAAGTCACTATTGGATGAGTATCAAGATCAACCACATCAAAACAGTTTTTCTCTCATGAGTGCCATTATCCCTTGTGTCATCCTTGGCATTACAATGATCATAACAATGACATGTAAGAGGTACATGCAATGCATGAACGGGGTGACACGTAAAGTAATGTGAGATGTTAAACGTAACAGACGGCACTTCACCTGAACAGGGAGACTTTCACCCAGGGAGAAGGGTAGGCCTGGCGAGGGTTGATGAACTGCTGAAATTTCTCATATATGTCTGCAGGGAAAGAAAACATGGTCATACTTGGGCTGATGCAAGTGACACTTAGTAACAGAACTACAAACTGTTGTCTCCCCATCAATCCCCTGAACCTTAGAGACATAATTTGCTTGAATATATTGCAGGCAGCAACGTTACATTTGTGCCCCAGCTTTCTTCAATGAGAGTCACACCTTGAAGATGACAATGCTGCTTTTCACATACTACAGTTCAAAAAGTCTCTTATGGTGAACATATTATTTGTTTCCCTATACAGTAGTGACTATGGAGTTACTATTAGTGATCTGCCTTTGAAACTCCAACTCAGTGAAGATCACAACTCCAGTGTCCACTTGACCCCATCTCTACCATCGCACTGTTACCTCTTCTCTGTTCCTTGTGCAGCCCTAATGATACTTTTTTCATGGCATACATTTCATGCGGTTTTTTTTTTACTTTCTCCATGAAATTTACCACTGTGTAGCTATGGACCTAATGACAGGCAATGAGGAGGAAGCAGGAAATCTTGATCAGAGAAAGGAAAATGTCCTGATTAAAGACATTTAAAGGCATACATACTGGCTGCTTTGTGGTGACTCAAGCCTCTTGGCTGTTGCCCAGAATCTACTAGACAGGGTTGTTCCATTCCCAAACCTCACCCAGAAAAACTTCCACAGGCAGAACAAATATGATGTTGAAATGAGGTAGGCTAACAAAAATGTAACTACTTTCTGCCACTAAAATAATGAAAGCCTGAACAGATTGGCAAAAAATAAATAATAGTATGTATAATTTAAAAAAATATAATTAAGAAATTAAAGCACCATCTAAGGAGGATGAGGTGACAGATTGTAGCTTCAAAGACTGTCAAAGCAATAATATCAATCTCTTTGTAGCCGTGGAACCCTGTCTCTTCCATGAATACTTAGTGATGTACAGGTTGAAGTTCCCAAACTCGGCATCCCAAGACTCGGCAACACCCAAAACTCGGCTATGGTTCCGGATTTTCCAAAACACGGCAAACACCAAACCGGCGCGTAGTTGCCGGGTCGGCCGCTGGGTGCCACCACACTAGGCCGCTTGGTTTCTCCCGCCGATTTGTTTGTTGTTATTGTTCAGTGGTGTTGTGACTGTAAGAGTTGTGTACACTGTTATTTTGTGTACTTCTGATTTTCATGCTTTTTTCCCCCTTAATATATCTACGTTCTAAAAGTCGGAAAATTCCATTACTCGGCTCGGCGCTGGTCCCGAGGTTGCCGAGTTTGGGAACTTCAACCTGTATAACCTGATTTCAAGTATTGGTTAACAGTGTTGTGCACTCTTACCTGCAGCCAAAAGAAATACATGCACAAGAGCAAATAAAATAGTAGATGGATATAGAAACAGATGAAAGAATGACCCTATATAATGTTACCACAAACTTTATTCTAAGATACAAGCGGTACTATCTACACTGGATTCCCTTACCCCAGACTAGTTGCTCCCTCTGCTTGGATGGGATGTCTTGCAGCAACAGCATGACTTGTCTACTGAGCTTGTTCCCCGTGAGGGCAGAGGTGGGCTGTATGTCTTTGTCTTGCATCCGGGGATCTGGTGGATATTACAGAAGAACATAAGAATATAAGAAAATAAGGAAGCTACAAGAGGCTGCAAGACCTACACGAGGTAGTTCCTGTTACTTAACACTACCTACATCCACCTTTCATCCCCATCCATGAATTTATCCCGCCTCCTTTTAAAGCTCCCTATTAACGCCACCCTGCCTCCCTCTCGCCCTTGTGATGCGCAATCGTCACGATACATATTCATACAAATCCTTAATTTTCTCTTCTATATTGCTTTTTATGCAAAAACTGAGAGTATCATCGTATTCAAGAGAAGTTTTTGTACGAGAACACATGTTCTATTCTACACTTGATTCCATAATTGCTGTAAATATCGGTTACGATTAAAAAGTGTTATAAACCGTAATACTTCATCCTGACTATCAACCCCCTCATGTAATTACTTAGTTTTTCACCTTATCGAGTTTTGAAATTTGTGTTATAGTTATACAATTGGGTGTCCCAAAATGCAAGTTTTGAAATGTTGCACGTTCGTGTGTTATTCCGGTTCTCTCATAGTAAAACAGTATTGCGTTGAAATTTTGGGCGAATTGAGTAATATTTAGGGGTCCCGACAAAGTGAACATTTAGGTGACGTGACTCGAATTTCAGGATTTTTCTAAATTTACACTTTTTTTCTCCCTCAGGTTATCAACATGGCAACAAGAGCCGCTAGTAATCTTTGGCTGATCGACAAGGCTCCAATCGATGAAATCACCGGAGCCCGGCTACCATCGAAGGAGCAGGTCCTCCTCCGCTACTACCACCACCACCGGGAGATGGGGAAGACGGCGAGCGGGAGTAGGAAGGCGGTGGTGGAGGAGGTTCTCCCCTTCTGGTCGTGCGCCGGGATTCCGACAACTACAGTATAACACGCCGGCACGAAGCTGTCAAAGCTGGTAAAGGCGTACAACGACCTCAAGAAGAACAAGAACAAAGACAGGCCGAAACATCGTATGGATGAGGAGATTTTCAAAGGAGACCTCCAAGAAATCTTCGACCTCGCACACTCCTCCTCTCTCCAATGGGCAGATGTGAAGGACGAGGACAAGGAGTTCCTACGGAGTCAGAGAGAAGACGGAGGGGAATCATCCATGGCTGGAATTGACCTCGTGACAGCGAAGAAGGTGGAGAAGCAGGTCGAGCGCGGAACTCAACTCAAGCGGCTCCGGGAACGTGAAGACAGCGACATTGCCAGGCTGACTGAAAGGGCGGAAATCCCAAGCCAAAGCAGTAGCAGCAGCAGCAGTCCTGTGTCGACGACGTCATCACCGGCTCGTGGATCCCGAAGCCAGAGGAAAAAACTCAAACAGTCGCCATCGATCTCCGTGAAGGATCTTAACCTCATTTCAACTTGGGATCGAGAGAAGTTGTCGGTGCGGCAAGCAACGTCAACGTTCGCAGCTACCGCTCAAGTTCTTGGAATGGACATTGGGAGTATGGCAGTCTCGAAGAGCACGGTCCATCGAGCACGAATTGCGTGGAGAGAGCAAGCCGCCGAGAAGATCGTGGAACTGCGGAACCAGGAGATACCTGAGAGGTTGGTCCTGCATTGGAACGGAAAACTCCTCCCGTCCCTCTCTGGCGATACGGAGGACCGCATCGCCGTCCTCCTCACAGGGGAAGATGACGCCGAGTTCCTTCTTGGGGTCCCGGCAAGCTCGGATTCGACTGGCAGAAACGTGGCTGCAGTGGTCTTGAAGGAGGTGGACGAAGCGGGCATCAGGGACAAGATCATCGCCTTCTGTTTCGACACCACGGCTTCGAACACTGGCATGGTGCAAGGTGCTTGCATTCGGATTGAGCAAGAACTCGGACGAAGCTTGCTTTGGTTGGCCTGCCGCCATCATGTCCACGAGGTGATCCTCAAGGATGTTTTCGAAGCCAGCCTCGGCTCTTCCTCTGGTCCTGACATTGGAATCTTCAAACGACTCCGTGATCGATGGTCCTTCGTGGATTCCTCGCAGAGAGAGACGGTGGAAACATCGGAGGACCTCGTAGAGTTCTTCGCCACCAATGACACTGCCAGCAAGCTGAAGGACGACGCATTGGCCTTCCTGAAGGAGGCTCTGATGTCGAAGAACCATCCCTGGGAGGACTATGAAGAACTTCTCCGTCTCTCCTACCTGTTCCTCGGTGGTGAAGGTCCAGCCAAACCATTCCGCCGTCCTGGAGCTCTCCATCAAGCCCGGTGGATGGCCAAGGCCATCTACTGCCTCAAACTTCAGATGCTGAAATCCCAGCTGTCGCTGACTGGTCGAGAGAAGGCCGGAGTGGAACGAGTGGCCCTCTTCGTTGCTCTGGTGTACTGCAAGCAATGGCATGAGGCACCGATCTCTGTGAAAGCTTCGTTGAACGACGTGCTCTTCCTCGAGATCCTCAAGACATACCCTGACCAAACCGTTGCCAAGGCAGCAGAACAAGCCCTGCGACGCCACCTGTGGTACGTTTCCGAGGAAAACGCGGGACTGGCCTTCTTCGACTCAAAGATTGATGTGGAGGAGAAGAAGCAGATGGTCAAGGTATTGGACAAGCCCGCCTCGAAGAAGGAACTCAAGCGATTGGAGGGAAAAAAGATGACGATGTCTTCCTCCCTCTCGTCCTTCGTCACTTTGAAGACACAGTCCTTCTTTCAGAAACTCGACACGGACGAGGGCTTCCTGGCAAAGGACCCGGCATTGTGGAAGGAGAACGACCGATTCAAGGACGCTCGGAAACGGGCACTTGGCCTCCGAGTGGTCAACGATGCCGCGGAGCGGGACATCGCCCTAGTCCAGCGCTACCTGGGGTCCACGAAGTCGACCGCACAGGAGAAGTATCTCCTCCAGTTAGTCCACCACCATCGGAAACTTGTGGGGCGGGAAAAGAAGGAGGACCTTCAAAAGAAGACTTTCTGAATCAATCAATCATTGGGGGCATACGCCGGGGGGCGCGTCGCCTCGCCCACCCTACGACGCCACTCCCGGGGGTCACCTCTCGCGAGTTCCCATGCAGGCTCCTTTCCCATACCAAGCAGCTCTCGACAAGAAACATCAATTTGCCCCAGCCACGAGCCTTGTGGCGTCGTGGCCTCCTCCACGCCGGATTGTCTCTTACAGATACAACCCGATGGGAAGGATCGGTTTCAGGGTAGCATGCCACATGCCCATATAGCCGAAGTTGGTGCTGACGGACTATGCAGGTAATAGGCCTCGATTCAGTCTCACGGTGCAATCGCTGATTTGACACGTAATCATCCCAGCGATACCCCATGATTCTGGGGTCTTTCTGAATGGAAACAATGAAAACGGTCTGTTTTGGTTTCCTTATAAGTTTCTTTCTAAAAATGTGGGATGTTTTGAGTTTTTTCTTTGTTTTTGAAGGTTATTAGAAAATTGTTCAGTTTGTCGCGACCCCTAAATATTCTCCGAATTTCATCTAATTTCACAGGAACTCTTCTTATGCATGTGTGAACAGAAGTAAAACACGAGCAAGTGAAAAAAAACATGTTTCATTTTTTCCCTCTATGATCTTGGGACACCCATTGTACAATGACTGCTTAATCCAATGATGTAAACCAAAATATCCTATTTCGTGTAACTGGTGAGCTAAATAGTTGTATTTACTTGGTGTGTGTGCATGTGTGGTGTGTGTGTGTGTGTGTGTGTGTGTGTTGTGTGTGTGTAGGCAAGTCCGTGATCCTCATGTTGCTTGCAAGACTTGGTAAGTACATTCATTAACAGGCGTACACAATGTACTTGTGTTGAGCAGCATAAAACAGACTTGCAAACAAAGACAGCACCAGACGGACATCGCTACACTCACGGCTGCATGTCACCGAGCGATGGATGAAGTTCAGTATAGGACGTTGCTACACTGCCGCTGATTAGATAATACTGTCACCTGTGACTGTGCCTGTCTGTGTGTATGATTCACAGATAAGACCTCGTGACACACACACATGATAAGTACGAACAGTTTATTTTATCTTGGAATGTTTGCAATTATGCCCCACAAGATAGCACAAAAAAAATCTGAAACAAGTCTTCCCCCACGATGAATTTTCTAGAATTACATTTACTTCTGATAAGGATAACTTGGCTAATGATATTACACACACTTCTAATGGTGAAAAATGGGCGGCCTTGCACGCCAAGGACATTTAGAACATCCCAACCTGAGCTTCGTGGAAATTCAAGTTCTCAGGCAAAGGTTATACATAAGTAACAAAACCATGACCTCACAACCTGACCCAGGCTGACCTCAAAGGGAGCATTAGGTGTTGGCTCATAGCTGCAATTGAAACAAGTACCCAACATGCAGCAGTCGTTGCTCAGTAATAAACACACACTTGTAAAAGCATCCCTCCCACACCAGTGGCCGAACAAGGTGTTGAGGGCAAGGTGGGGGCGAGGCAGTAGTGTTGAGGGCAAGGTGGGGGCGAGGCAGTAGTGTTGAGGGCAAGGTGGGGGCGAGGCAGTAGTGTTGAGGGCAAGGTGGGGGGGAGGCAGTAGTGTTGAGGGCAAGGTGGGGGGGCGAGGCAGTAGTGTTGAGGGCAAGGTGGGGGGGGAGGCAGTAGAACCAATTATTACGGTACAGAATAATTTTTTATATTTCTGCATTAACACCACATGCTCAATTATTTTCACGCTGCCAATCTATATCATCATACAAAATGGGGACTGGTGCTCCTGCCATGCCCTTGTTCTGCCATTGTTCAGCACTCATTAACCCGTACAGTGTTGACCTAAGTGACAGAAACACCTTGTCAGGTTGGGCTTTTGGATTTTCTTTTATTGTCTCAAAAAAATAACAAAAATATAACCTAAGCAATGATGTGTATGCGGGGTACGAGCACCTTCTCCTAGTCTCCATAGGTAGGCATCGTTTCCAGCCAGCTGATCCTCCCTCGGGTATGTGGATGTCATAGCCAAAATTTAATTTTAATTTTATTATAATTATATTGTAATCTACGGCATTTTGATATATGCATCTTGTAACTTATTCTTAGAATATCATATTTTTGTGCGCATATTTACGAATGAGATGATATGGTCTTGAAGAAAATAGGAAGACTATTCTCTGATCTGGCAACAAGGCTGGCATGGACCACTTCACGGTCTGTGGATGACTAAAAGTCTAGTCACATACTACGTCAGTTCCGACAACTAATTCTTATTTCCGATATATTTCAAGCATTTGTTACATGCTTTTATAGTTATTACTCTTGTGTTTTTATAGAGATATATGCTGAGAATGTTTATCTAACTCTTCTATACCGGTAATATATTATGGAATTCAACAAGCTAGTACATAATGCCTGTACTCTTATATAAGTACATAACAGAATTGTATTGCATTGTAATGCATTGCATCTATATATGAAACATGTTTCACCAGGAAAAACAGTGGATCACTGTCTAAAAGTGCATAAATGAGCTAGTGGAAAAGTTTATGTTGGCAGCCTTGACGGCTCCTCGCACCTCACTTCCTTGACTCACACTAATAAACGTGCCAGCCTTTGCTACATAGCTTCCGATGATTTTGATAAACTCCCGATCAATTAAGATTACTACTTTTTCTTTTGCGAAATATACCCTACACTATAGTCATCAAAGTATATAGAACAGCAACGCGTGCTTACGTCATTACTGCACCTCATACTGCAGACATCTGCCGGGCAAGGGACTCTCAAGGCCCTCTCTCTGGAAAATTCCCTATCTTTCCTCCCCCGTTTTCTGTGTAGGAGTTTTCCCTCTCTCAGATGATTCACCTGGTTTGGGCTCGGATGTTATATAAATGCATAGAGTGTTGTGATCAGCGAGAGGTTACGGTGAACTTAGGCAGACCCGGCAGAGGGGCTCAAATGATCGTTGTCACTCTCCCCTCCTTCTCACTGCCTGAATCCTTGATATAGTCAGGGTCATCATTATCATTAGACAGATCGCTGTCTCCCAATTCTGTGACATTTTCATCGTTCAGAATGTGAAAAAACTTCTATTCATAAATCAGCTGTTAAGGAGCGTAGCTGTGTGTCTGCCTGGGGATGGCTGTGTGTCTGCCTGGGGATGGCTGTGTGTCTGCCTGGGGATGGCTGTGTGTCTGCCTGGGGATGGGTCTCGCGCCAACAGCCCAACACAGTACCAAGCCTGCAGGGCTGCCAACATAACAATGGTACCGCACTCCCGCGCAAATAAATGAAAGCATTATATAGCTTTTATAGCTGGAATAGTGTTGAATGTTATTATACTGTATGTTATCATGAAATAAATAAAAAAGAAGTACAAGAACATAATCATTTCAGCTGATATACGTAATAGTTCACTAAACTTTTCGTTGTCATGTTTCTTCTATGCAAAATAGACAGTTCAAAGACAAAATAAAAATAATGAGGGCTGTAATATTAAAGCATTGCCATAATATATGGACAATTGATTGTTTTTTAGACGATAAAATATCACAAAGTACAGGCAGGTCCCGTTATACGAGCATTCGATATACGAGAATCCGATGATACGAGATGTGTAAATTAGGGTCTATTTTCAATATACGAGATCGAAAATCCAATGCTACGACATTCAAACTGGGGTGAGTAAAATTACCAAGTTATTTACTAAAGTAAATTACAAGTTATTTACTAAAGTAAATTACAAGTTATTTACTAAAATGTCTTATGTCTATCGTGACGATAAGAAACCGTTACGCGCGCTTTCAATCCTACCTTCCCCCCCTTTTTTGCACCCCCTTTCGCCTTCCCCCCCTTTCTCATTCACCTCCACCCTCCCCTGACTCCCTAAGCACGTAGTGACACCACCCTCCCCCTACTCCCTAAGCACGTGGAGATGCCACCCCCCCCTTGTAACCATTCATATCCCCACCAACACCACAACGCCTTCTCCCTCCCCCCCGTTTCCCCACCAACACCCCTTCTTTATTACAACCCCCCTCCCCCGTTTCCCCTTCTCCATCACCAACACGTACCCACCCCTGTTTCTCCCACCTTCATCTCTAGCCCCCTTCCTTCTCCATCACCATGGCAACAACCCACCCACGTCACACGTGAGGCTTGTTGCTCGCTCTTGACACTATCGTGATACGTTCATGGCACCGTCATGGCACTATCGTGGTTATCGTAGCTCTATCGTGACGACAAAATGACCGTTGATTTTCCATTCGTGACGCAGTCATACAGCTGTCATGACTCCATCATGACCATCTTACGACCGTCATGACACATACGTACAGGCAGCGTGACATTGTTGTGAGGCTATCGTGGTCTGCGTTCATCGTGGTTAAATTTCACGATAGCGTCAATAATCAAATTGGTGGCGCTATCGTGGTTCCATTATGGAATGTGTGAAGGGAGCTCAAGTGATCAAGGGGAGGAGGAAGAACTGTAACCCAGTCATCCCTGCAAACGCAGTCACCCCTGTTTTCTCTCGAGCCTCGGAGAGAGAAAACAGGGACTCTCAGCTGGCTACTTGCCAGCTTCCTGTCTCCCCACACAACATTACCACTTGTGAGTGTTATGCATGTTTTATGTTTAATTAATGTGCAGTCATGTTATTTTGTGTGCTATTTTCTCTTTCAGAATGCTTTTTCTACAGAATAGGTAGTACAGTGTGGGTAATATAGACGCTGTGTGTTTGTTGTGTTTGCTATAGTTTATTTTAGCTTGAAAAACATGTCTTTTTTTTTTTTTTTTTTTTTTTTCTAAATAATAATAATAATAAATTGATGGGGTCCTGGAACCAAACCTATATTTTACCATTAGTTATGTGTTTCGTTATACGAGATTTCGCTTTACGAGTATGCCAGGTGCAACCTAACTGCTCGTATCTTCGGGACCTCCCTGTACGTACTAAACACTTTACAGGTTAATAATGCCACTGTGTGTGGCATCTTATTTCTTTGGAATGCCATGCCATTCTATGTACTTCACTCCTACAGTGGTATTGGTGAAATTGAGATTTGCTTTCTAACAAATTCACGCCGGTGTAAAAAGGCCACATACACCGCCAGCCAATCCTCCACTTCTGTCCACCTGTACCACGCGTGCCACAGACCTGGCCACTCTTGCTCCACCTCCTGTCATTTCTCCTCTACTCAATCTTCCACCTGGCCACCCCTGCGTCCACCTCCTGTCATTTCTCCTCTACTCAATCTTCCACCTGGCCACCCCTGCGTCCACCTCCTGTCATTTCTCCTCTCCTCAATCTTCCACCTGGCCACCCCTGCGTCCACCTCCTGTCATTTCTCCTCTCCTCAATCTTCCACCTGGCCACCCCTGCGTCCACCTCCTGTCATTTCTCCTCTCCTCAATCTTCCACCTGGCCACCCCTGCGTCCACCTCCTGTCATTTCTCCTCTCCTCAATCTTCACCCACCTGGAGCTTTTTCCACCCCCCTGCGTCCACCTCCTGTCATTTCTCCTCTCCTCAATCTTCCACCTGGCCACCCCTGCGTCCACCTCCTGTCATTTCTCCTCTACTCAATCTTCCGGCAGTTGTTCCCGGGGCGGAGAATATGTGTGTTTATGTTACTTACTTCACAATAACAGTAACACTGATTCTCAAGTCTCAACACTCCACATGGCCCATGCACAGACGCGTGACGTCCCCCACTATCCTGGGTGACGAAGGTATCCTAGGATGCCATAATGTTTCCTGGGCTGGCCATGGGACGGGTAAATAAAACAAGGCCAGATAATCCTGAGGAGCACATGCCTGAGAGCAGGAATGATGTGAAAACGTCAACACGGCAGCCAACAACTGTTCCCCCAATGCATCATTGGGCACATCCGTGGCATACATGTGGTTAATGACGGGATGAACATTTAGGTAAACATTGGATGGACCCTTGTGATGTGAGATTACTGGATTGATAGACATAGTATGCATGACTACTGTACAGGAAAAGGCTGCATCAGAAGTTAAATACTGTCTCCATTACTTTCCGTGTTTAGCTTTTCCCTCTTTGTTTAGTTCACTGAGTCACTACTGACCATCAACCAGGAGCGAGTGAAGTGTCTGGCAATAGAGTGAAGGTGACTGAGATAGAGCATTCATATCCTGTGGAGGCAATCAGGCAATACATACACATGGGTAACCACTACCTGAGGCAAGGTCATTCAAGACTGCATGGCCTGCCCTATACAGGCACCATCTACACCCGGCTATTGATTGATTAACAAGACATTAAACCTACCTTGCGGGTGACAGAACCTGGTGATTGGCTCCAGGGCACTGCAGGAGTGGTGCTCCTGGTGGGTGCTCCTGCTGGTGGTGAAGGAGCCGAAGGAGTGATGGTGTGAGGTGATGAGAGGAACAAGGACCCTTGCTGGGGGCCTGGAGGGTCTCCTGACCCCCCGCCTTGGGTGAGGCCATTTGTTCTTGTCTTCTGGCCCCCCATTAGCCCTGGGGAAGGGGTGCGAGGGTCCTCCACAGGGATTCATGGGTCACAGATACACGCACAGGGACTGGCTAGTTCTTTAGGAGTGGCACTCAAATGGTTTTTCACAGATATAAATTTACTTTCAGAGAAAGGCGGAGTGAGCTTTGAAAAAAGGACTGTGTGCTTTGTAAAGAGAAAAGATTGAATCGATCTTAAGAACTGAATGATTTTGCTGTGGCACTGAGTTGTGTTGTTTTGGAGAGGCAGTCAGTGGTCTCGTCTTGGTGGCGAAGAGTCACCTAAGGATTCAGGATGTCACTGTCTGTGGAAGAAAGAGAGAAAAAACCGTAACCAACTATGTCATAAGCAACATCAGAAGTTCCCATAGATTGTACTCAATATGTACACACACACACACACACACACACACAATCAAGGTTGGCCCAACCTTATAAACAAGTACTTCACAAGTAACTTCCAAAACCCTTCAGCTCCCAATGGTTTCCAAAACAATTTTCAACATAAGTGAAATTGCTCTCACTCTTACTCAAATAATTGGCGGTCAATCCTAGTTATGTTGTGCAGTGTTTTGGCACCATACAAGATCCAGAGTTGTGCTTGTGTGTGTGGGGATAGATGGGGCTCACGACCCAAAACTAAATTCTGCACAATTCCTAAGACTACATACAGTGACTGAATTTGCCTCAGGTGCCAAATTAGTCCACCTATGCCCTGTTTAACGCAGGAGTTACGTTCCTGGAATATTGTGCATTCAGCGAAAATGTGTTAAGTCCTATTTTCCCATTGATTCCAATTATATAGGTTGAGATACATTCCTAAGACCACAAATCACATCCCGACCACATCATAAAATGAAATCAGATATATTTGTAGGTAGGTACGTACATACATATGACATTTAAGTACATAAATACAAATAGAAAAGGACTTGAGGTTTGAGGTGAGGCAATGGTGGGTGGCAGCAGGGTTACTGGGGTGGACAGGGCCATCATCATTACCGCTACACATCTAGTTTGGTTACTAATGTTATAGATTTCCTGAGTCCTCATCCTCATCCATGAAGCTGTCTAGCCTCCTTTTAAAGCTCCCTAATGACTCCGCACTAACTACCTGTCTACGGAGTCCATTCCAATCATTTACCACCCTATTTGTGAACCAGTTTTTCCCCATTTCCTTTTTAAATCTACACTTTTCCAGTTTGAATCCGTTACTTCTTGTTCTACCCTGATTACTAGCCATAAGAACTTTTCCCACATCTCCTTTACCTTCTCCTACTTCTTCAGCTTAGGAGCACTAGCACTACTCTTACCAGTCTTTTTGCTGAAAACAACACTAAAATAAGTGCAGCACTTTAATTCAATGCTTCAGTTTCGGCGGTCTGAATGTAAACAAACCTACTCTGTGTATCCAGAACTTATTAGTTGCTTCATCATTCAAAAGATAATATCATTTTTTGGTTGTAAATATACTTTTTATTAATTTTCTCATATTTTTGTCTTTTTTTGCAAACATTTTGTGCGTAACTTTGAATCTTTCATGCGATAAACAAATTTTGGTTCAAAACCTTTTTCTTTATAACTGAATTTTCGTTAGGCGAGACTGCATTAAACGAGGCATAGGTGCATAACATTTGTGACACGAACGTTAGTCATTAACCCCTTCACGCCTAGATATTTCCTTTGCTATAAAAAATGGTGTGTTTTCAAGCCATATAATTACGAAAAGTAACTGAATATACCAAATTAGTTAGTCGACAAGGATACTAAACAGGTCATATCTATAAAATATTGCATATATTCACTAAAAATCGTCTAATGGTACCAAAATTACACTGGAAATAACGTTTTCTCGGGTCTCAAGGGGTTAAATATGTAAGTGACAATAAGGCCATGCATCCCGGGGCCTCATGAGCAGCCGCTGGAGGGTGAAAGTGTATGGCTTGGTGCCACATGTTGGGACTCACCAAAGTCTTCCTTTGGCCAGACCTCCAATACGGCGAGTGTCACCGGGGTGTCAGTGGTGGCAGGGGATCCTCTTGACACTGCAGGCATGGAGCAGGGCAGGCGTGGGAGTTCCCTAAACTGGGCGAGAGGAGGCTACTCGTGGGGCAGACGCAGGAGGGGAAATAACAAACTGAGTTGGACATAAAGTAACATAAAAAAGCAAAAAGTGGAACCTTTTCTTTCAAGTGATGAGAAAGATATAGAGAGGGAGAAAGCAACACCATGTATTTTCCAGAGGTTCCAAACACTGATCTTGTTAAAGTTTGTGGTCACTCCAAAATGAAGCAGGGCAACGGGAGGGGGAGAGAAGTGCAGGGCAGGGAGAGAGACAGTGACAGGTGAGAAGAGAGGACAGCAGAGATTAGGGGAAGGTAGAAGTATGACAAGGTGGGCTGTGGGTTAAAGGTGCCCTTGCTTCACAAACTGTTCTCAACACTATCACAGTCTGGAGGAGACTCTCGGCCACAGTCTGGGAGCCTCACAAGTCACTAGTCTGAGCCTTGGAGGCCGTGGGAGAGGGGGGTGCAGGGTAAGGCTCAGCCATGATATCAGTGCAGCATTTGGTGTAGTCCTTGTACAGCTGCACCACGCTGGGGGGGTGAGGCGTCTGGAAAGGCCCGCTGCTCTTTGCCTCGGAGCCGACGCTCATCACTGCAATCATCAGTGGCTTGACCATCTCGGACTTGGCCGGAGCCACCACCTGCCACTCCTGGTGAAGGAGATCGCACCATCGTTTACGCACGTGCTCGACGGTGGTGCGATCCTCCTCGGTATCACTGGACAGCAGCTGTGCCAGCGCCGGCACTATCAGGCTGTTCACCACGCCGGGCAGCTCCCCCAGCTGTTCCGCCTCACCCTTCTCAAAGGTGTCCAGCACACGTTTGTTGAGTGCCAACAGGCAGGAGTTGCGAGCCTGGCACAAAACTTGCCCGTCCAGAGTCTTCCTGTTACCCGTGGGCGGCCGCTCCTGCAGCTCGCGGTGGATCTGGCACGCCCGCAGGAGTTGCGGCAGCGCCCCCTCGAGAGCTCCTCGCTGCTGCTGCTTGAAGCCGTACACCAGGTGCCAGGTGCAGTCCACCAGGGAGTGGTAGTGCCTCAGCCACCCCTTGTACTGGTTGTCCTCCGCCCGCCGCTGTTTGTCCATCAGTTGGCGCAGCTGGTGGATGGCTTCCCGTTCGGCCTGCTCCACCAGGGGGCTGCGCTGGGTCAGGCTGCGGGCCACCTGTAGCACCACCTCGCACCCGTACACCTGCACCAGCACGTCGTACTTCTGGAGGTTGCGCATCAGGTACACCCCAAAGTCGAGCAGCGAGGGTTCGCAGTAGAGGCCGTTGGTGTCGCTGTGCGCCACGTCCAGCTTCTGGAGGCGCGTCACCTGCTGGTTCAGGAGTGGGTACAGCACATGGCCCGAGGGAGTGGCCTTGTCCGAGGCCTTGGTCAGGGCCTCACGCACCATGTGGGTCAGCATCGTCTCTATGTCGATGAAGAACTTGCTCTCCTCACTCTCCCTGAGGCACACGACGTCCGGGGAGTTTGGGGTGGCCACGGGCAGGGTGGCCTCCGCCGGTCCCTCCGGCACCTCCGTGTGGACCCCCTCCTGGCGGGCGTCCCACTCCTCCAACTCACGGGAGAATGCCTGGTTGTCGCCCTTGATGTGCTCCTGGAGGTCCAGGGCCAGACTGGCCAGCAGCTCCTCCTGGCTCTTGGGAGCCGAGGGGAACAGGGTCGGGTAGCGTCCCTGATCCATGTAGAGGAGGCAGTAGGCACTGGTGTTGTTGTGGCCACCCACACTGTCCTGCATCACCTCCTGCCAGCTGGCTTCCACAACCTGAATGTCGTTGAACTTCATCCAGCCCCCAGTCACCGGGTCTTGGATGTACACCCAGTAGTGGCCGCCGGACGCCTGCCCCTCGTGCACCACGGCCGCGTGCAGGCGGTAAGGCACCTGCCTCAGGGCCGGCTCCTCGTACACCTGGCTCAGCTGGTCTTCCAGCTCCCCGATGAGCCGCCGCAGCTCTTCCACCTGGCCCGTGACGTCCTTCAGCCACCGCACGAGGCAGCTCTGCAGCGTGGCCAGCTCTGCCCCGGAGATGGACCTCGGGGCCGGCGGCAGCAGTCTCATCCGCTTGGAGGGCGAAGGTATCTGCTGCAGAGGCCGCTGCTCTCCGGCCCCGCTGCCACTGTCTACCGCTCCCTCTTCTTCCTCTTCCCTGGGGGCCGGCGAGGGTCGGGGCAGCCACTCCAGGCCGTCCTCGGTCATCTCCACGTCATCCTCGGCCCCATCCACCTCCATCATCGGGGGCGAGGGTGCATCCTGGCCTGGCTGGCCGCCTGCCTGGGCAAAGTCCAGGGTGTAGCGAAGGATGTCAGCGATGGGATACTGGGCTGCCCCCGACCCATACTTGAGGTAGCGGTCCAGCGTGCGGTTGAGGGCGCCGAGCTTGTTCCTCAGGCAGGCCACCCGCACCTGCTTCTCCCTCACCAGCTCCTTGTTGGCTTCCATGTAGCGGTCCATGTACAGGTACTCCGGGAACTCAAACTTATTGTGCACTTTCTCCGCACGCTTCTTTTCGTGGGAATACTCGTAGCGGGACAGCGAGAAGATGAGCACCGGCGGCAACATTTTGAACCAGGTCTCCTGGCGAGGCGGGGCGGCAGGGCCGGGCTCAGCCGGGACGCTGCTGCTCATGGAGGCCAGGATGCTGTCGTGTATGTGCCGGAAATTGGTGACTCGCAACGGGTACTGGCCAAAGGCCTCCTGCTGCTCTTGACTCAGCTGCTGCTGCTGCTGTTCCTGCTGCTCCCTCTCTGAGCCCCCTTCACAGGCTTCCTTCTTGGCTTGGCCATAGAACAGTTTCATGATGGGGTTGTCAAAGTCGGCGTCCTTAGAGATGTGGCGGCCCGAACTCTCCTTTTCCACTCCCTGCCCACGTAGGAGCTGCTGAAACTCCTCCTCCAGGCGCTCCAGCAGCTTGTGGGTGAATTCACAAACATCCTGTTGGGCGTTGCGGCGCATCTCCTGTCCCTGAAAGACCTGCACGGCCCGGGACGGGTCCACGTACTTCCTGTGAGAGCCGATCATGAGAGCAAAGAGGCGGCGCAGTGCTGGGACTAGCTGGGGACCCTTGTGGCTCTCATCCATGTGCTCCTCCATCTCCAGACTCTGAGGGAAGTCCAGGATGAGGTCCCTGAACACTGGGATGTGGAACAGTGGCTGGATCACCACATTGAACCAGCAGGAGTTGCCAATGTTCTTGAGGCCAACAGGGCGGCCAGGCAGGCGACAACGTTCCCGGGGATTGAGGAGGTCCACGGTGGCCTGGGGTTGAGAGTCCTTGAGGGAGGCCTCCATGGCACGGGATATCTCCTGCTCCTCTGCCGACATGCCCTGCAGGGTTGCCGCGCCCTCCTGGTCCTGCAGGCTGAGGGCAATGGCCTTCTGCAGGTCGTCACTTTCATCACAGGACAGGTCGATGGTGGGGATGTCCTTGCCTGGCGGGGGATCCTGGTGGGGCGGTCGCTCCCCCAGGCCACCGGCAGGCTTGGGTGGCTCAGAGCCCAGAGTGATTGAGGGAGGCATGGCTGCTTCCAGGGGGTGCACTGTGTCACTTTGGCCAGCTGTGTCCTGTGCCACCCCACACATGGAGTGCCTACCTGCCACCCACCCTCCACCACACACGCTGCTCACCCACTACTTCATGGGAGGCTGCACCTTAAGGGGCTGGCCGTGTGTATCAACAAGATAGACGGCGTCACGGGGCCCACAAGGAAGCATTATCATGGCCCACACTGTCACATCCTTGGCCCGCCAGCACTTACTCCACACTGCCACACTCCTATGATCTTTCAATGACCATTACAGGTTGCACTTCACAATTCATAGTTTAAATTCTGGAATGAAAAGAAGAAACACTTTACTACTCACATATCCTGCACACCAGATACTCTCATCATCCCGCCACTCCCTTCCCACACTGAGCCAGCCTCAGTGTGTGGGCCTCAGTGAAAACATAACAGGCTCACCAAAGACTGAATGTACCAAAGGCCAAAAAACATATTCTTTGAGGTCATTCTGTCTCCACATACAAAATTTTATCCATGTCACTTGATTTGCTGTCTTCAGAGCACACCTTCCTTCCCTTCAACACACTACATCACGTCACACTCCGCGCACATGTCTCCGAGGCACTGCCACCTCTGCCAGGCTACGGCCACTGCCAGTTCTGAGGTAGCAAATACTACTGGGAGTTTACACTGCTCCTCATGAGGCTGATAGGTGAGATGCCTTCTGCCTATGCTCACCATGTGATCCAAGGATGAGATGACATGTCTGATATTCGTCAGTGTACAGCCTGATCAGGAAAATTCTATCTCCTCACTTTTAAAAACCAGCAATGTAAACATGTCTACATAAACTATTGGACAATAAGTTCCATAAAAAGAGAAAAATCTGAAGGCCTTGTGAATGACTGAGTCTGCTAATCTTTAGAATGAATCTCAAATCAAGGTATAATGCAAATTAGGCCTCTGTGTGTGTAGTGGTTTGTTGACAGTAAGTTAACAAAAGGAGTCCCTAACTGGAGAGGGGACCACAAATATCCCCAGGTCGAACCAATCTAACGGTGACGACTCGAGGTGTCTTAATAAAAGGTAAAAGGTAAAGTTGGGAGCATACCCTAAGCTGCGCGTGGCATGCGGTGCTCATCTCCGTGGCATTAGCCCTTAGAGCCTGTGGTGGGTGAGAACCCGTTACCCCGGGACACAGGGCTAGTGTGACTCCCGGGTTACCACAGTTACCTTCCCCAGGTTACCCCAGGTACCCATTTATCAACCCCGAAAGGAATGAAGAACAGCTGGGTAGGCTGGTCACCAACTTGCCCTGGCCTGGGATCGAACCAGGGCCCGCAGATTCGTAGCCAGGCACGCTAGCCACTGCACCACGGAGGCGACCGTCTTAATACTTCCTCTAAACTTTTCTATCTAAACTTCTGCAACATTCGCAGTCTTAGATCTAACTTTCAATCAGTGGAACATCACCTCTCCTCCTCTAAATCTCATCTTCTTTTCCTCACCGAAACCCAGGTGTCTGTGAGCACTGACAGCAGTCCCTTTTCTGTTCCCTCTTACTGTCTCTTTTCTCATTTTAAATCCAAAACTGGCTGTTGCATATATGTGCGCAACGACATTACTTTCTCTTGTGCCCACGGTCTTGAAACTTCTGAATTTTCTACCATCTGGCTTCGACATCAATGTCACTCTCTTACTAAATTTATCTGTGCTGTATATCTCTCACCTAACTCCTGGGACTATGTAAAATTCTTCAACTATTTGACTTCCAGTGTAACACGTCTTATCTCATTTTCCTTTTGCAAATCTCCATTCTCAGGGATTTCAATGTTCAATAACTCCATTCGAACACCACCACAGCCAGTAGCAAGAAAAAGGGAATGATTTATTTCCCAGATTGATTAGCCTACCACCCTAAGTCAAGGTCGTCTGTGGAGGACATCCCGATGGGATTCCACAAGTTCCCTGTGAGCCAGTGCAGTGCAACGCCCTGTCCGGCGATACCTACACCAGACACTGTTACCACGCACGGAGTATTACATCGCAATGCAGTATTAACCCACTTCCGCGTAACCTTCAAAACTTATACTGTAATCATATTGAAGAAATGTTAATAGAGCATCGTCTACATCAACAGTCCACAGTTATAGTTACTTTTTCAGCAAAATTACCCTCTGCGAACCCCATTTAAACATTAGGATTGATTTAATGCCAAATTAAACATGAGGAGCTCTTTGGTCATTTCCTTATAACATGTACCAGGAACGTTTCTAGACCTATCATGCAACTACTGCTAACCGACAGTTTAGACGATCTTGGAATGTTTTATGCTCCTACTGCAGAAATCATTGAATCCTGCATATAAACAGGTAAGTTAATGCACATATCCATGGATGTGTTTGTTTATTTCAAGCTGGAGTGAAAAATCTACTGTTTTTAGCTGATAATCTACAAAAATAAGTCTCATATGAATGACATGGCTGCCGATGGTTTTTCTGTGATGACATCTATGTGTACTCTCAGGGGTGACGATAATTGTGTACATAAATATGCAGGTAAAATTCTAGAGTCCTTTCCTGCCCTTATTAGTGGGCTTTTTCCCTCCAGACCTTCACAAATGCCTTTAGATACCTCTTAAACGTAAAGTGTAAAACGTAAAACCCGCATAAGGTGGGAGATAAATAAAAAAAAAAAATAATAATTACTACCCTAACCTCAATATAACCTAACCTAACTTCACTACCTAGCCTAACCTTACCAATAACCTCCTAGCAAGACCTAAGGGCGAGAAAGAACTAGAATTTTACCAGGTTAGGTTATACCTAACCTGGTAAAATTCTAGTTCTTTCTTGCACTTAGGTCTCGCTAGGAGGTTATTGGTAAGGTTAGGGTAGTAATTATTTTTTCTTTTTGTTATCTCTTCCCCACTTTATAATCATGTTTAAGAGGTATCTAAAGGGATCTGTGAAGGTCTGGAGGAAAAAAGCCCACAAATAAGGGCGAGAAAGGACTTTATAATTTTACCGATAATTGTACGTCTTGACATGAATTGATTTTGTCACCCCCGAGAGTATTGTAGAGTATACATGTGTGCCACTCGTCACTCCTCGGCCGATTCTATACTTCTACCGTATTTGGGTCAGGGTAAGATAAGATAAGATTTTCATCCTATCTAGACACTTTGCAAGTACCAACTACAAGGTTATTGACTATACAAAGCGCCGCCACGTCAGCACGAACTAGGCAGACTCGAACCGCTGACCGAATGCACAGGGACGCTGCACATTGCGGGCTCACGTCTCTACCAACCTTGCCACCCTGACGGGCTTGGGTCAGGGTAAATGACGGGCGCCACGAGTGAGTCATGTCTTCTGCATATCGTGTACTCTCACTAGAGATTATGAAATAAGCACAGGAGATATAGAAAAATGACCCATCACCTCTTCATGAACATTCTGCATAACTAAGCAAAAAAAATCAATGTAAAACGTATCGTATAAATCTACATATTTTTTACTGTCGATAATTGTGTAAGGATTTCCCTTCTTTTAACTTGTCATACCACATGACAATCGTGACATACATGTGACTTTGCCCGTGATGCTCGTTTCTACTCTGCATACAAGCCGTGTAAACTATGTGTGTGTGATACTGCTGAAGACACTTAACCTTCCCTAAGGTAAACTATTATCTAAACGTGTCAATAATTGTAGACGACGCTCTAGTATCTAATAGCGCATACAGACACCCTCCCCTTCCAGAGCCCCCCCACCCTTTACAAGTTAGAGTTAAGGTGGTTAGGTTAACATCTCACGGGGCTCGAGGTGGGATGAGTCGCTTCGGTTGCATATTCCATTTCTGGAAGAGTAGTGGCGTTTACTCTTGAACACGTCAGGTTAGTTATTTAGGTTAAGGATAGGGTATGCGGTTATGTTTTCTTGGTACTTTTAAGGTAACTTTGTGTGGGAATCACAATGAGGGTATTTTCGAGAAAATCCTATGGTTAGTTTCGGAGCTACAGCCAAGCGTCTTCACTCAGAAACCACATTCTCGCATAGAGAACGGGAGTATGCCCCCCAGTTAGCAGATAAAGTTCGGTTCTATTAGGGTAATAATCCTCCCAGCAGGCAGGGCAGGGCAGAGCGGACCACTCGGCGGCTGGCGAGCGGGGCGGGGCACACTTATTTTTGTACAATTCCATCACTTCCCTGGTTTCTGAGACACTGACTATCATTTCCTGTAAAATTTAGTGCTTTTTCTGATTGAGATACATGTTATCATTGGAAACGGCGATCCTAGGATTTGGTGATGAAAAAAAAAAAAGGGAAATACTTTGGAACTCATCCTTCCGGCTTTGACTGAAATGAACTACCGCACTGTATATTTATGCTTAATCATGTACTTACATCTGTAAAGGTTTCCAGCGTGCGCCGCCTTAGTTAACCCAACAGGCCGCTATGAAAATGAGGTGCCTCAAAAAATTCTAAGTCCAGTCAAATCCACTCCCGAGCACTTTCTAGCTACGCACTGGACCCAGTACACCTGATTACAGCTAGATAGTAGTCCCTGTGTAAGGACACGTATTTTGCATGAATTATTGCATATATGATTGATAAATGCTCTAAATTCGTACACATCAACCTTTCTGATATATTTAAGCATATATATTGCTATAATATCAATATAGGGAATATATGGTTTCTAATAAATACCAGCGAGTATTTATAGTGACGAGTGACGTCAGTATGGCGGAGGGTTCAACGGGTTCACCTCGGTTCACTTCACTCACTGCGGTCACGGGCACAGAAGGTTGTGGTGATGGTGACTTGTAGCTACGTACTGCAATTTTATTAGGAGTGTAATAACGAGAAACCCAAGGACTTTGTGTGTGCGCCACAAACTCATTTTGTAAACGAAAGGTTATTGCACTTGATAAACCTGCCACATTGGACTTTAATAGAAAATCAGTAGAAAATAGTTGTTGTCGATAACTACCACTAATACGTAGTTAATACAGATCATCCCATCCGTAGCCTTTATACATCGGTATCCCCATTTGCCAGCGTCACGGTGTATCTCAACTTTAAGGGTAAGTTAAGACTATTTAACTCATATAAATTTACATGTTTAATGATGTGATTATGATGCTAGGGTACATTGAGGCTTTAAATATAGGGTGATAATTTTTCTGGGGATTTTCCTTAGATGGCTAGCGATTTTCCCCCAGATTGCAAGACTTTTTTATATATATATATATATTCCCTTTACTTTCTCAAGTATCACAACTAAGGTTAGGTTAGCAACTTTCAGGGGGTTATAGTAAGGTTATGTTAGTTACTTTTAGCGGTTATAGTGAGGTTAAGTAGTTACTTTTAGGGTTATAGTTAAGTTAGGTTAGTTACTTTTAAGGGGTTATAGTTAGGTTAGTTAGTTACTTTTAAGGGGTTATAGTAAGTAGTTAGTTACTTTAAGGGTATAGTTAGTAGGTTAGTTACTTTAAAGGGTTATAGTGAGGTTAAGTTAGTAACTTTTAGAGGGTTATAGTGAAGTTAAGTTAGTAACTTTTAGGGGGTTATAGTGGTATCCGTTGATTTGGGCCGCCAGTTGAAACAGGCCGCCTATAGTAGCATGCATACCCAGCAGACAGTATACTTTGTGGTTAAGGTTAGGTTAGGTATACTTTGTGGTTAAGGTTAGGTTAGTAGGTATACTTGTGGTTAAGTAGGTAGGTTAGGTATACTTTGTGGTTAAGGTTAGGTTAGGTATACTTTGCGGTTAAGGTTAGGTCAGGTATACTTTGTGGTTAAAGTTAGGTTAGGTTTCATTAAAACCTATAAGGTTATACATAAATGCATGCTTGGCATGCATTTAATATAGGCGGCCTGATTCAACTGGTGGCCCGAATCAACTGTATTCGTTATAGTGAGGTTAGGTTAGTAACTTTTAGGGGGTTATAGTGAGGTTAGATTAGCAACCCTTACGGGGTCCATGGGGACCCCGTAAGCCCCTTCTGGCTAGAAAGGTTAGGTTTTTCTTTGACCTCCTATGACCAGCAAGCATGGTGGCCTTATGGAAAACTTGGGTTTTTGGGTAGGGAAGGCAGACACGACTCATTTATTGCTCTCCCAAAATTGTCCAAATCTATACCTATATCAATTAAGGAAAATTCCCTAGCAATGGGTATCTAGAGAAATCCCTAATTTAGGGAATTTCCTAGATTTTTACATATAGTGACTTTGATGATTTTTTGGGGAGCCATAAATCACTTATATTTGCTTCCCCCACCCAAAAACCCCGTATTCCCGCCAGTTCCCCAGGCTTGTTGGCTACTGGGGGAAGAAAAAAAAGATAGGGGTGAAGGACTTCTTCCAAAGTTTTACCCAAAAAAATTTGACAGGTTTATGGAAATAATAATATCTCCTTCTGAAAAAGCACCAATTTTTGTCAAGAAAAAATTTGTCAGGGTCTCAGCAAATGACCGCGCAGTCCTCGTCCACTTTAACCAAAAAAAAATATATAGAATAGTTAAGTGGTAACGGCGGTAGCAACCGCGCAGTTCTCGTCCATTATAACCTTTTAACGTGACAATCATTCATAATACGTCAAAATACATGAGAAAAGAGCACTTTTCACCTGGTACTCTCGTACTGGTTGCAAGTACCAAAATACCGAATAACAAGCCAGAGCCTTTCGTGGCCGGGGCCTGAACCCTCACTGCCTGGCGCCGCACACAGGCGGGCACGTCTCGGGCCGCTCGGCTGTAACACATACGCACCAGGCACCAGGCGGCCACCGGGCAGGGCACAGCCCACACCCAAGCACCCTTCCCCGCCCCTCCCCCCCAAACACACCCCGGACCCCCACACACAACACCCCGAGCCTTCACGCTGTAGTCCCGCCGCCCACACCGCCCCGGCAGGCCCAGGGGCGTGAGGCGGCTGTGGTGGGGTGACGTGAGGGCCAGGCGGCAGGGCATCACCCTTCCTCTGGCCTCATACAACCTTACTTTTTCAACCTTATTTTTGAACCTGCCAGCGCCCCAAGTCTCCAAGGGCAGCGTGTAGATCCCACGAGGCTGAGGGAGACACTTGGGAGGGAAAAAGGGGAGCGGGGCGGCAGTGTGGCGGCTGGCCTACCTGCCGCGACAACACCTGACGCTCGCCACGCGCACCTTTGTTGACATGATTCATAACAACATTTTCTTGCATCAACTTGTCACTTTTAGGTCTTTGACTGGACTACTAATTATTTAAAAACACTTATCAGCCATTTATCGTATTCAAAGTGGAAGTAATAAAGGTTTTAAGTCTGTTATATACATGGGATTTGGGATTTTATTTGTATTTTTTCTATGCTACCTACCTATAGATACCCATGGTAGGCATAACATTTCCATTTATTGTGAATGAATTTTTTACTCAACAATTTTAATGATCACTGTAAAGCACACATGAACCATTTATCATGTATGAATGCATATATATATATATATTGTCAGGCAAAATTTTTGCACTGCTGTTTGCATGTTATTTGGGGATATCTTTGTCATTTTTGGTCTACTATGTGAAGTGATCAGTAGGCTGGATAGTTTGAAACACTTATTAGCTACTTATAATATTGCTGCGTTATATATGTGGCTTCGAGATGACGCAATATGTTACTGTTGTTACACCAATATATAGGTAGCCTATAGCCAGTGGCGGCTCGTGATAAAATAAAATGGAGAGACATATGCAGCTTAACACAACAGTATGATACACAAATTTGACCTACCTCAGGTATGAGTTGTTTACGTAGTTGATGTTCACGGATTTCGGACGGACCAATTGTAGCGCGTTTTCGCGACCGCTCTGGCCCGGTCCGGACTGGACTAGTCCCGGGCGGCAACTGTTTTCGCGAGGCGGATTGGACCGGGCCACGGCCTTCTATATACAAGGCCTGAGCGATGGGCCGTGACGTCATCAGCCTCGGTCATCTCACCCGCTCCGTCCTCTCCCTTGCTCTGTCGGCTACGTATATTATACAGTAATTTATAAATGCTATTTATAAATGTTATCTTCGTAAATGTTTGTTCTATAATATTATCAAATAAAAAACAGTAAAACACGCTAAAGAAATGCCATTACGAGACTCTGAAGAAATATGCATGAACTTCAACTCTTCGCCATTTAAAACTTTGCGTGTCAACATTTACCATGAAACATATAAATAGAAGCGCAATTTTATTGGCTTTCCATTGCTATATTTCTTTTTCTGATAAATGAATTAGAACCATGCATAAATTAGCGTTAACTAAATAGATAAAATCTTAATCGGGTAATTTTCCCGATTGATGATGTTATTTATTTAGTTAACGCTAATTTATGCATGGTTCTAGTTCATTTATCAGAAAAAGAAATATAGCAATGGAAAGCTAATAAAATTGCGCTTCTATTCATATGTTTCATGGTAAATGTTGACTCTCAAAGTTTTAAATGGCGAAGAGTTGAAGTGAATAATAAGTTCATGCATATTTCTTCAGTCTTGTAATAGCATTTTTTTAGCGTGTTTTACTGTTTTTTATTTGATAACTAGCCGCAAAGCCGCCCTCCGGGCGGATTTTTTGGCTAGCTCCTGCGGAGTGCTATTGGTGGGCCTTCGGCCCACAACACAGACTCTCCAGATAGCCCCTTCTAACTTTCCTGAAATCATGGATGTAGAAATGTATGTATTAACGCCTTACCCATCACCACACACCCATTCATTCACCCATTACCCATCACCCCCCACCCATTCATTCACCCATTACCCATCACCACACACCCATTCACTCACCCATTACCCATCACCCCCCACCTATTCCCTCACCCATCACCCATCACCCCCAACCCATCACCCCCCACCCATTCACTCACCATCACCCCACACCCATTACCCATCACCCCAACCATTCACTCACCCATTACCCATCACCCTACATCAAGGTTTCCTCAATTCTCGCAACCCACTTTTTTTCCACAATTCTCGCTAATAGGCTACTAAAAAAACAGAGAAAAAAAAGTGATCGGATCATCCCCAAAATGGCCTTAAAATGTTCCCCTCGTCGACCTGGTTCCAAAACTGTGCCATATGATGGAATTGGGGCACTGGGGGCGGCACCTATCGCGAACACACAGACAGACAGACACACTTTCGCTTATATTATTATACATATTATAAAACAAACATTTACGAAGATAACATTTATAAATAGCATTTATAAATTACTGTATAATAGGGTACGCCGTAGGTCCAATGACAAGTTAAATATAGATTATTTCGAATTTGGCAGGGTGTTTTCTTATGTAAAATTGAATTTTAAGGGTGGTTTGTCCGCTTCAACTTTTTGGTTTGAGCACTTCTTGCTATGCAAAAATGGACTTTTATATTTATATGCAAAACATAGCTTAGCCCCGCTAAAGTAACGGCTTCATTTGCATCTATCATCAATTCTTGATCGTCTTTTTCAGGATGGCTTCTCCTTGTAAACCAAGTGGGTCGAAGCCCGCAACTAGACAGAGCTCTGGATCCAAGTTGGCCGCCTTTGTTGGCGGTGGACGAGAGTTTGCTGAGAGTGAGGTGCCTACGTATCGCGGCGTGATGAAGAGGGGAATCCTTCTCCAAGAACTCAGCGGCATCCGGGAGGGTGTTGACAAGCGGGGGTACCCAGTGAGAGACATTGCGAAGGATCTGACCCCCATGGTGCTTGCCCAGTGGAAGAAATCAAACGCCCAGTTTGCACCTCCAGTGGTTGTTATTGACCGGTCCGTGACCAGAAGGATAGATAATTTTTGGAAGAAGGTTAGTGAAGTGGTGAAAGACAGAGCAACTAAAGCAGTAAAGGAATTCGTGGAGAAGAATATGGACAGGCTGTTTGACATAACGGCCTGCCCTCACACGATCTTCCTCTGCAAGGACCAGAAATCCCACTGCTTCAACCCCCAGCTGTGCCACGCGAGAGCACACGTGCAGTGTGACTGCCCCCTGCCCAGCAAAGTCCCTACTTTAGACCTGGAGTGGCTGTACTACCAGAGGATCAAAGTTGGGGAGGAGAGTGCAATGATGATGACAGGGGTAGACAAGAATGAGACGCATAGACAAGTGAAAGCAGCAAAGAGAAAGCAGTTGGAAGAAGAGGCTAAGCTGAAGAAGCAGAAGCAGAAAGATGAAAAGGTCAGACGTCTTGAGCTGCAGGAGCAGATGTTCCTGGGCCAGGCTGAAGATCACTAGGATTCTGAGGATGGGACGAAGGAGTCGTTCACCCTGCCACTCAGAGGAAAGAGGCAGGAGCAACAAGAGGCTGCCATACTGGTAGACCGACTGCTCAGGGAGAGGCTGGGGTCCCTGGCACCCCTTGTGATGCAGTACTTGGACAGGCCAGCTGCAAGAAGAAACACAATGCCAGTCCGCAACCTGACGCTGGCAAGCATCCGGTTCGACGTTCCGCCCACTGCTGCTGCTGCCTTGGCTTCTGGATTCCTCCAGGACCTTATCGCTGACGGCCACCTCTCTCCAGACATGTCGTACCTGGTCTGCGATCCTAACAAGCTGAGGAGGGCCAGCAGGATGCCATGGCATCGGCCAGGGACCTTGACCAGGAGAAGCACCAGGGTACCAAAATAGTTGGAATGGGTTACGATGGGAGGAAGGACAAGACCAGGGCGATGGTGCCCGACAGCTATGGGAAACTGCACCCAAGGTTGATCAGGGAGGAGCATGTGTCAGTGACAGAGGAGCCATCTGGAAGGTACCTTTGGCACTTTGTACCAGAGGACCCGGTGCCACCTGAGAAGCCTGCGTTCAAGGTGGCTCAGGCTCTCTATGATCTGCTGGTGACATACGACTCCACCGACTCACTGATCGTACTGCAAGGTGACTCAACTAGGGCCAACACGGGGTGGAAGGGTGGTACTCACGCCCATTTGGAGAAGATGCTGGGACGCAAGCTCTTCTGGAGTATATGCGTGTTGCACACAAACGAGTTGCCCCTGCGCCACCTTATCACCAGCATCGACGGGCCTACCTCATCTGACACTGGCTTCACGGGTCCAGTGTGCAGTCTGCTGTCCAGCGTGAATGAGATGCAGTACAACGCAGAGTTCAGAGGAGTGCCAGGCGGTGAAGATCTCACGGAGATACCGGAGTATATCCTGGTCAACATGTCCACTGACCAGCAGGTCTCCTACCAGCTGGTCCAGGCTGTGATGCGGGGCGTTCTCCCGTCCGAGCTGCAGGAGATCAAGTGTGGCAAGGTGTCCCACTCCAGATGGCTCACCACAGCCCAGTCGCTCGTGTACATGTGGACCAGAAAGCATGGACTGACTGGCAAAGAACTGAACACCCTGGAAATCCTAGTCAAGTACTGCCTGCAGGTGTACTTCAAACTCTACTACGACATCAAGGTTCACCACAGACTAGAGGACGGCCCCAAGCACATCCTCACGCAGCTCAGAGTGATGAGGTCGCAGCCCAAGAGGGTCCAAACAGCTGTGACCTTCTACGTGCGGACAGGAGCATGGTTCGCACATTCAGAATGTGTCCTCCTCTCGCTGATGGCCAGTCAGAGTGAGGACGACTGCAGGTTCGCCGTGACCCAGATTTTGAAGCTGAGGGCTGGCGAGGAGTATGGGGACACCAGTGTAAGACATCGCATCACACCCAAGCTGAACTTGTCAGCCACCAGCTTGCAGACACTGATCAGCTGGCAGCCTGGCCAGGTGCACGAGCCGGCATTCACCTGTTCACTGTCCAGGGATCAGATCCAGGAGATCCTGGTCAAGCCGTACGAGGTTCCGGAGTTCTCTATCCACGCTCAGAGTACCGAAAGAGTCGTGGAGCAGGTGACAGAGGCTGCGGCAGCAGTGGTGGAGCAGCAGGCCAGAGACTAGTTCATCCGGTCTCGGGCCCACCACCGGGAAACCATGCCCTGCTTCAGGTCTAAGAAGGACATGATGGACACGTTCTAGGCCAACGTAGAGGCTGTGACACTGTGATGTAGTGCCTGATGAACCAACTGATCAGAAAAAGCTTACCACGCTAGTCATTTGGAACTCATATTGGTGCATGATGCAATAAACAGGACCAACCGGACACTGCGTACTCATTTAAGCATTATTCGATAAGGGTGCAATATAAAAGTGCGATTTTGCATAGTAAGAATTGTTCAAATGCAAAATGGAAACAGATGAAATCGTCTTAGAATTCCATTTTACATAGGAAATTGGCATGCCAAAGTTGAGAAAAAGAATATTTGTTATACGGCGTACCCTACGTGTATAATATACGTAGCCGACAGAGCGAGGGAGAGGACGGAGCGGGTGAGATGACCGAGGCTGATGACGTCACGAGGCTGTGACGTCACGTCACTCAGGCCTTGTATATAGAAGGCCGTGACCGGGCTGGAACGGGCTACACTGGGCCAGGGGCCACATTCAGAGAGCCTAACGTCCATGCTTCACGACCTAGCGACATCCATCAGTTGTTTTGGCATTCAGCGGGCAGATTGTGACGTACTTAAAGACGTTAGAAGACTTTAAACTTAAAGACTGCCTAAGGGGTGGTGTAGAGGACGTGACATATATAAAAATACTCATAAATTGAGTATATATGGTTTTCTGACTCAAGAACTGAACAGGGCAAGTATACAAATGAAATTAGGCCATACAACAATCCCCTGCGCTCGTGATGAGTTTGTTATGGGGTGATGGGCCGAGTGGTGAACGGCGGCATCTCACCACGACTCACCACACCATACACCACCACGCACGGCTCCGCGACAGACAAGGTATATTCCTCCTCATCCTTCTTCTTACCCTTTATTCTTCCCTTCTTCCTCTACCTAATTCCTCCTCCTTCATCACCACTACTACTACTACTACTACTACTACTACTACTACTACTACTACTACCGCCACTGCCATATCTCGTACCAGGGGCTACATTCAGAGAGGCTTACTTCCGGTCTGCACGACCTAGCGACTTCCAACAGCTGTTCTGGGCGACTTTTGGCATTCTGCAGGCACATTGGTGACGTACTTAAAGACGTTGAGCTGTCAAAATCACGCAACTGCCTCCAGGCAGTTGTAGAGCACGCAATATACATAAAAATACTCATAAATTGAGTATATATGATGTTTTCTGACTCAAGAACTGAACAGGGCAAGTATACAAATGAAATTAGGCCATATTACAATGCCATCCGCTCGTGATGAGTTTGTTATGAGGTGATGAGCCGAGTGGCGAACGGTGGCATCTGACCATGACTCACCACACGGCTCCGCGACAGACAAGGTATTTTCCTCCTCATCCTTCTTTCTCTTACCCTTTATTCTTCCCTTCTTCCTCTACCTAATTCCTCCTCCTTCATCACCACTACTACTACTACTACTACTACTACTACTACTACCACTACCACTACTATTACTGCTGCTACTACTACTATAGCCGTGCTTTTGTCATCCAAGCATCGTCTTGGTACGAAGACCGTTTTTTCTCGTAATTGAAAACGGATTGGTTTCTGCGACAACAACACAACAAGCTTTGTAGGGGCCGAAATAATAATCAGTCTAAAACATTGCAAACAATATCACAAAGCAGTATAGCACACATTTCAGCAAGTGTTATTGGAGGGGTCTTCGTAATCCAAGACGGTGCTGGGACGATAAAAACACGGCTTATTACTGCTGCTACATAAGAACACAAGAAAATAAGGAAGCTACAAGAGGCCGCGAGGCCTACACGTGGTAGCTCCTGTAAAGGAGCTTGTTATAGTAGCTCCTACTACAACTACTACCAACTGCTATAAGAAAAGGTTAGGAGGAGGAAGAGGAGGAGGAGAAGGAGAAGGAGAAGCTAGGAGGTGGAGGAGGAGGTGGAGGAAGAAGGGTGGAGCATTTTGGTGTGGATGATAAATTTGTTTATAAACACAGCTGAGAGCGTGGAAGCCTTGTGATTGGCTGAAACTTTTTGAGAAATACTATGTGATTCGCTGGCGAGGCTGTGACGTCATTGTACTCGCTCAGCCAATCAGCTATCGAAGCCCATAGCGACACCGTATTCCATATATGGTATTCCACCGTATGCCCATATTCCTCCTCCTCCTCCTCCTAGCTTCTCCTTCTTCTCCTCCTCTTAACCTTTTCTTATAGCAGTTGGTAGTAGTTGTAGGGGGGGGGGGGGGGAGAGAGAGAGAGAGAGAGAGAGAGAGAGAGAGAGAGAGAGAGAGAGAGAGAGAGAGAGAGAGAGAGAGAGAGAGAGAGAGAGAGAGAGAGAGAGGAGAGAGAGAGAGAGAGAGAGAGAGAGAGAGAGAGAGAGAGAGAGAGAAGAGAGAGAGAGAGAGAGAGAGAGAGAGGAGAGAGAGAGAGAGAAGAGAAGAGAGAGATGAGAAGGAGATAGAGAGAGAAGAGATGAGAGAGAAGAGAGAGCGGTCGACGCCGCCACGGTAATTTATTTAGTTAACCTTAATATTTGTATGGTACTATTGTATGTATCAGAAAACGAAATATGTCAATGGAAAGCTAATAAAATTCTGCTTGTATTGATATCTGCCATCTTATAAGCTGTCCCACAAAGTTATACATGACGACGAGTTTTAAGTGAATGTTAAGTTCATCATATTTCTTCAGAGTCTCATAATGACCTTTATTTAATGTGTTTTACTATGTTTTATGTGATAATCATATAGAACAAACATTTCCGAAGATAACAGTCTATCCTTTATACATGTATAACATGATATACTGCGGGATAATGCCTTGAGAACTTCCCCGGGTCTAGAGTGAACGAAGAGGCCTTGGCGCCAAGATGGCGCCCAGTAGCGTTTAACATAGGGCCGATGAATGGCGCTACCCTCTCTATATAGGTACCCTAGTTACTCCCAGACTGTGCCCCCCTCCCCTCCCATCATTGAGTGGCCCACCCCACTGCCTCTCTCGCTCTCTCTCACATGCTGGAGCAGAAATCATACAGAAAAATTGGGAAAATTTCTAGTGTTTGCCCATACTCTCCCACTTCCCCCAAACAAGTTTGGGACCTGTGGGAATGCGGGGTTTTCCGGTGGGGAACAAATTATGTATCGGAAGCACGTAATTTAAGAGTTGTGTAGGGGTGGTAAAATTCCCTAGATCAAGGGTAATTTATTTATATCTAGAGAAATTTGCCTAACCAAAATTAACCTACCCTAGCGGGGGCTTGACCCACCGATAACCTAACTTAAGCTAACGTAACCAAATCTAACCTAACCTAACGAAATCTAACCTACCCTAACCTAACCAAATCTAACCTAACCTCCTAGCAGTTGGGGAGGTTCTCGACACTTCGGTCATAATTCTGTGAGGATCGTCAGATTCACACGTCTCAGGGCAGGGATGCTCGAAAATCCCTCGTAAGGGACAACTTACGAGTGTATGGCTACAATAACCTTACGAGGGTGGGCTGAGGGAGAGGCTCGTACCGAACCGTCACTCCCGTACGGTTATCGGTGGCCTCTGGGTGGGGAATATAGGGATATTCTAGGGATATGTGTGGGAAAATTCTGCTAACCAATCACAGAGCAGCGCCTCGCATGACGCGGCTTTATCTAGCTAATCATCATGCTCTCAGCTGTCAGGGAGCCCGATAAATAAATTTAAAGAGACTTCAAATGCCGCTGTTGTGCTAAAATCGGCCTCTTTCGGAAATCGTCCCGCGGACGCTTATTTAACCTAAATAACTACAAAACTTAACACAAACCTATCATAAACCTTACCTAACCTAAACCAGACCTAAACATAAACTTAACCTAAACCTAAAAAAACTATGTTTTGCCGGTTTTGAGCTAAGATCGGCAGTTTTCCGAAATAGGGCCGATTTTAGCTCACTATCGCCAGAATGTTACGATAATACATAGCTCCCAATTAGCCTTTCAGCGTAATATTCTCCCACTGATTACTACAGAGACGTACTCAGGGTATACCTTGAGCGCTGATCATAGGTTGAGTCTCGCGTGCCCAAAAATTAGTATCTATAGACCACTGCGGGCCCCCCGCCGTACGTATGCCGTATCCGCGGCCCTGGCGGTACTCTGTTATAGTGGACGAGAACTGCGCGTTCGCTCTTTAGGTCAGACAAGGACACACGGGGGGGCTAACAACTCACTGTGACACACGTGACACTTGTGTGCAAGGATAGTATAACTTTATAATACCCTTGCTTGTGTGTATACGTGCGGTGTACTAGTACATCAGACATTTTGATACCAGCACCACCACCGGATCATTATAGCGGCCAAACTTGTATGATTAACTATACATTTTGACTCAAGAAGTCGACCGATATACTTAGTTTACTTAGTAGAAAATAGCCTCCCAGGGCGCAGCTAAGGTGGGCCTCCGCTGTGGCCAGGCAGCTCCGCTTCTCTGGTGGTGTGGTGGCACCCCAAAAAGAGTTGCTTCCGGTGGCTGGGTAGCCTGGTGTTGGGGGCTCGTCAGACACTGATGCCAACCATTTGTCCAGCTGATGCTTAAGGAGTCAGGGGATACTCCAGTCAGCCCCCTGATGGCCTTTGGCACGCATTGAACAAACGAGCCCATTTCTTGTAAATGAGTTATGTACTAAGGGTTCCCTACTCTTTGGGTGGTGGCTTGTGTTCTCCTGATGTAGCACAGTCGACCTTTCCTTGGATGGAGGGTTTTTACTGCAGGCCTACGTCAGGTACCAGTGTCTCTAGGGTCTTCCACACATAGATTACTAGGTACCTCTCACGTCTTCTCTGCAGGGAGTACAGTCTAGGTGGCGTAGACGCTCCCAGTAATCCATATGCGGGGGAGTCCCAGATTTTACTGGTGAAAGACCTCTGTAGAGCTTCCAATTTTACAATGTCCCCTGTCTTGTACGGCGACCAGAGCTGGCAGCAATACTCCAGTCTGGGGAGGACGAGGGCCTTCCATGTGTTAACTTTGCAGGTCCTCTCCCTGGTGTGAAAGGTCCTGAGGATCCACCCGGTCAATTTCTTGGCAGTGTTTAAATATGTTGATTATGTGCAGTGAGAAGGTACTATCAGCACTCATGGTGATACCCAAGTCACGCACGTGGTGTGTGGGATGATGGTTTGGGTGGTGGGCCTGGTAAGGTGGTGTCTCCCTTGATGTTATGTAGAGGGCGTACTTCATTAATTCAAATTTGTCGCTGTTCATTGACATGTTGTTGGTATCAGCCAGTCTAGGAGGTGATTTAAGTCATCCTGCAACCGAGCCACCTCCTCTTCTGTTGCTATTCCCCTCTTTACCCTTGTGTCGTCGGAAAAGAGGTAGCCTGGGAGTGCCGGGGTCCCCTGTCAAGTCCCCGATCCCTGATCAGGAACAACAGAGGTCCCAGCACTGACCCCTGCGGAACTCCACTTACCACGTCACTCGGTCTGAGAGGTGCGCCTGTACTGATACCTTTTGTTTTCCTGCCTGTCAAGAAAGTGTGGATCCACTTTCCAAGGGTTTCCTGATATACCAAGGCCCCTTAATATATTTAGGCCCCTATATATTTTTTAATATATAGGTTTTCCTGATATGTATTTATTACAAGTACTATAGGTATTGTATGTTAAATATGATATGTATGGAGTCATTGAAGCAATAAAACACATCACATTTCAAACAGGCAAGCAGAAATGGCTCTATAATACACAATAAACATAAAGTATAGTGATACAACTTGTAATTTATTGTTTGTTGATCTCTAGCCGCTTCAAATTTCACTCCCTTAGGGAGTTTTAAAGGGGGCTCCCCACCACCCGTTAGCCTCGCGGTCCCGTAGCAAGTGAGAAAACGGGTTTTAGCATCTCCCTTAAAGGCGCTACGAGGTAAAAGTCCCCTTAGGGTAATACTTACGGGCCCGTAACTCTTTCGAGCATCTCTGCCCTGGGTTCAGAAGAAATCCAATGAATTTTCCCTAGATCTAAGGAATTCTTTCAACACCCCCAACTCAAAAACTGTGGTTGCGACGCATATTTTGTACCCCAGCCAATTATCCCACATTCCCCCAGGTCCCCAAGCTTGTTTTGTGGGAGAGGGGGAGTATGGGCAAACACTAAAATAATACCAAAAATTGAGTAGCTATTAGGGTCCCGGCAGAGAGCCCAGTTCTCCTTAATAATTACCCGGATCATTCGTGCCATTTTTCTACCTTTAAAAATAACAAACCCTACAAGGGTAGATTCATACCTTTATAGCATTTAGGCTAATATTTAGAACATGACTGGGTCTGGATTCAAGTATTTTACAACTTTCTACTGTTTCTATAGGTTTAGAAACGAGTGTGAAAGTAACAAGGAAATGATGTGCAAAGGGGGGTTTTTTTTTTCCCCTTAGGTCAGGTTATGTTAGTTGAGAGTTAGGTTAGTTTAATGGTTTGATTAGGTTATTATTTGATGCTTTTCAAATGGGGATAGTGTTTTCTCCTGTCAAAACGTCTAAAAGTGTATGTAAAAAAAAAATTTTCATAATTTTTTCAAATTGCATAAAAACACTTTGAAGATGTTTGCACAGAAAAAACTATCTACATTTGGTAAAGCATCAAATATATATAAAAAAAAAAATCAAACTTGTCTGAAAATCTTGCAACATCACATTGTACTTTTTCACCAAATTTATTTCACACAATAAAAGCAAACCTACTATTGTATTTAGCACACTACATATCTTTTTTAAAATGTAGGTAATAAAAAGGGGAAAAGGGCGATAAAAAAACCCAAGCTGTGAACCGTGATGGGGTTTGTACGAAAAAGAAAAGACACTCTCCCAGCAAACTTTGTCTTTCCGGGCCGGCATCAAATAGGGGTCGGTAAATCAAAAAAGACATATTGGCATTGAGTGGGGCAAACCGAAAAATGAATTTTAACGGCCTGGCTGCGGACCCCCAACTTGTGCTTTTCATTTTTGGGCACCCCGGGCCTGTGTCTTTTAGGGTTACGTTTCTGTGTCAGACTGTGTCGGCAACCGTAACCAAAAATATTCCCCACTACGAGCCAAAAAACGGGCCGCATACTTTCTAAATCGTGCCATAAGGGGGCCAAAAAACCGAAACGTATCGTGCCACAACCGGCCGTTTAGAAATCCAAATAGTGCCAAAAAAAAGGGCCCTACACAGCAACTGAATCGGGCCAAAAGCAGGCCGATTTAGCACCCCAATAGTGCCAAAAGGGGGGCCAAACAGCAACTGAATCGTGCCACAAGCAGGCCGTTTTAGCACCCCAAATAGTGCCACAAGCGGGCCAAACTTAGCTTTTGGGAATAGTGCCACAAGGGGGCCAAATAAAAGCAGCTGAATAGTCCCACAAGCAGGCCGACAAAGCAGTTAAAAATCTTTTTAAAAACCGTTCCTAATCCCCCGATTTTAAGCACCCCGATTAGCTACCCCCCCGGGATAGTTTACCCTGCCAAAAATTACGCACGTACGGCGGGATGACGTCACACAGGAAAACATTGGCCACCCCTCCTGGGACCAAACTTTATCGTCGTTCGCTTTTTTAAACCCTAAATATAATATGTTACAAAACTTAATTTCCAAAACCCTACCCAAAATTTTTAACCAAACCTAAATAAAAACCTAAAAAAACCCCTTTAATTTCCCAAAAATTCAAACATTTTTTTAATGATAATAAAAAGGTTTATTGGGTTATTTAAGTTTGATTAGGTTAATTTAAAGGGCCCTTTGGTTTAGATTTGATTTAGGTTTGGTTGGGTTTTTAAGATGGGTTTGGGGTTTAAGTTTTGTAGCTTATTTATTTTAAAAAAGGGAATTTCTGATGAAATTTTTCGGGTTTCCTGGGGGCGCCCCCAAATTTTTTTCCTGTGTGACGTCATCGGCAGCGTGTGCGTAGTCGTGGCAGGTAGCTATCCGGGCAGGGCAGCTATCATGCGTAAAACCCGCCCCCACTTTTAAATGAACACAGTTTTTGTGAAGGGAATAACCTGTTCCCAAGGTTTAAATTTGGGTTCTAAAATTTTTTTAAAAGTTGGGGCAAAGGGCCCAATATGGCAACAAAAAAAAAAAAATTTATCCCTTTTAAATTCAAATAAAACCATAATCACCCCCAGTCTCGGCTGCAGTATATCTCTTGCCTGTGGTTGAGGCAGCCCTGGCATGGCAGTCAGCAATCCATTCACAATGTGTGCCCTAATACCCTAGGCTGCTAAAAGAATAAAATTTAAAATAAAACAACAAAAAATTGTGTATATAAATAAAATTTTCCATAAGAATATAATCACTGTATTTTTTTAAAAAAAGTAAAAAAAAAGTCCCGAAAAATTTGTGGGAAAATTTCTATTAATGAACAGACAAATAACAAAATTTAAAAAAAACAAAGGGCATGAATGAATAAATAAAAAAATTAAATAGATAAATAAATTATATATATATATTTTTAAAATATATAATATAAAATATATATATATATATTATAAAATATATATATATAAAATAATAAATATATATTATTAATATATAAATAAAATTTTTATGGGGAGGAGGTGCGGGGGTGGTTAGCTTTCTCCGATTTGGCTTTTCCCCCCCGGTGACCCGATTTCCCCCCCGAAAAAACCCCAAAACCTTTCGCACCGTCGAGGGGCCCTAAAAAACACCCCCCTGCTGCCCATCAACTCTCCCTTCGACTGGAGTCCCTCGGAGGACCCCAGGGGGGGGGGCCCATGAGCCCTATTCACAGGGGGTCCTATAAAAATTTTGGGCCTGCGCCCCCACGGGGCGGGGACCAAATCAGACCCTAAAGGGTGAACCTCCAGACCCAAACCTTTCCGAGCCCGGGGGTCCCCCCACGGCCTACAGGGGGCTATGGCACAATGTAAAAAAAAAAAATTATATATAAATATATATATATTATATATATTTTCCAATTTTACCCAAAAACGTTATTTATAACAGGGAAGACTTTTAGGGGCTTTTTTGGGGGAGCTGTCACCCTGCCCACGCACTATTCATGTACTATGTACTATATTGAAAAAGTCAGAATTTTGGAGATGCTGAAAATCTAAATGATGAACCCCGGGGGGAGAAAAAATTGGATAAGTATCATGGGATGTCTAATTTCATAAAAATTTTTGGGGAAAATCTGACTTTAAACAGAAAGAAAAAGGGAAAAAGTAGCCTGAAAGTCTATCAATCTCTGAAAATGGGTTTAGGTTGGGTTTTAAGGGAAAAAAAAGATAACCGAAATGTATCAAAAAATTATCGGGTTTTCCCCTAAACCACTAAAAAACATTTTCGCCCAGAGGTGTTAAGTCTCAACCCTAGAAAATCGGATAAAAATAGAATCCCCACCATCTGTCAAGGTGAAGGGCCAGAAACTGGTGTACGGGTTTCCTGTAAAAGCAGGCCACGGGGTTTCCTCTTCTGTTTCATTAAAGATACAAACATTTTGGGAAAAAGACCATATTGCCAAGGCTCCTTTGTTGGTGTTTTCACCCCCAAAAAGGGCTTTGATCACAAGTTGCCTGAAAAAAAAAACTAAGTTTTGGGTTTTTCATGTTTCCGTTTGCACTGTCAAAAAGTTTAAAAAACTTTTTGCAGATATCTTATTTGTTTATCGGCCCCAATAATTTTCCCACAAAAGAGATTTTTTTAACGAAAATCACCTAAATTACACCTTACAAACAAATAGCCCACAATCAGGGGCGTACCGGGGGGGGAGGCCAGGGGCCCCAGGGCCCCCCCCTTTCCCCTTTACAAAGAAAAAAACAAAACCCCAATAAATATAAAAGATAGCCCCAATATAATATATAATATATATTATATATATATATATATTTAATATATTTAATAAAATTTTAAAATATAAAATATAATATATATATATAATATATTATATTATTAATAGATAGATAGATAGATAGGGGGGATAGATAAACAAAATTAGAAATTTATTTAAAAAAAATATATATTTGTTTCTTTTGGGGGGATTTAAATGTTTTGATTTTTTTCTTCGTTTTTTCCATATTTTTTTTATTTTTTTTTTTATTTTTTTATTTCTATTTTTATATTTTTTTTATTTTTTTTGTTTTTCATATTTTTTTAAAATTTTTATAATTATTATAATTATATATATATTTTAAAATATAAAATATATATATATATATATATATATATATATATATAAAAATTAAAAATATATTTTAATTTTTTGTTTAAATTTTTTTTTTTTAATTTTTTTATATTTTGAGTTTTTTGTTTTTTTTTTTTTTTTTGGGGTTTTTTTATTTTTTTTTTATTTTTATAAAATATAAAATAATTTTTTTTTTCTTCATATTTTTGATTTTTTAGTTTTTTATATATTTTTTATTTTAAGATTTTTTTTTAAATATATTATATATTTTTATACCAAATTATATGCAAAAACCTAAAATACCTATATATCCCGCATAATTTTAATATTATATATATATAAAATAATTATATAAAATTATATATCTATATATAATATATATTTTTGGGGGATATAAGGTATATATATATATTTTACCTATTTATCCCAAAATATATTTTGGATATATATATATATATATTTTTGATAATATATATATATATATTTTATAATATATATAATAATTTTTTCTATAATAAAAAAGCAAAAGGGGTTTCTGTTTTGTCTGTTTTTGCCCTGTCTGTCTGTGTGTGTGTGGTGGTGTGTGGTATAGGTTCCCCCCCCGTGGCGAAACCCACCTCATATGGCCTTTTTTGGGAAACCCGGGGTTTTAAACCAGGGGAAGGTCATAAGCCTACTTATGAGATGATTCGATCACTTTTTTTTTTTTTTTTTGCACCTAAAAGCGAAAAATTGTAAAAAAAAAAGGGGGGTTGCGAAAAATTTTGGGGAAAAAAAACCTTAAATGTAGGGTGATGGGTTTTAAGCGTGAGTAAAATGGGGGGGGTTGAGGGGGAATGGGGTGGGGGGGGATGGGTGAGGGGGAAGGGGTTTGGGGGGTGAGGGGTTGGGGGGTGAGGGGTGATGGGTTTGAGGGGGGAATGGGGTGGGGGGGGGTTTTGGGGAATGGTAAATATAAGCGGAAAGTGGGTCTGTCTTTTCTGTCTTGGGGTGTTTTTTTGTGTGTGTGGGGTGTGTGTGTGTGTGTGTCTGGTATGGGGTTCCGCCCCCCTCCCGAAAACCCACCTCATATGGCAATTTTTGGGGGAAACCCGGGGTTGACCAGGGAAAAGGTTTTTAACCCCAATTATGAAAATCCGATTCTTTTTTTTTTTTTTTTTTTTTAGCAGCCTATTACGATTTTTTGGAAAAAAAAAGGGGGTTGCGAAAATTTGGGGGAAAACCTTGATGAAAAGGGTGAGGGGTAAGGGTGAGTGAATGGGGGGGGGATGGGTAAGGGGTGTGGGGTGATGGGGGGAGTGAATGGGGGGGGGGTGATGGGTTGGGGGTGAGGGGGTTGATTGGGGGGGGGAAAAATGGGTTTTGGGGGGGGAGGGGTTTAATGGGTGGGGTGAATGGGTGTGGGGTTTGATGGGAAAATGGGTGAGTGAATGGGTGGGGGGTTGAGGGTTTAATGGGTGAGTAAATGGGTGGGGGGGGGATGGGGTAATGGGTGAGTAAAATGGGTGGGGGTAAACATCCATTTCTACATCCATGATTTCAGGAAATTTAGGGGGGGGCTATCTGGAGGGGTCCGGTTTGGGGGGGCCGCGGGCCCCCACCCAAACACGGGTGGGGGCCGAAGGCCCACCCCCAATAGCCCTCCGCGGGGAGCTACCCAAAAAAGTCCCCCCCGGAGGGCGGTTTTTTCGGCTAGAAATATATATATTTTTTTCTTATATATATTAAAATTAATATTTTTATATATAATATATATATATATATATCCCCCCCCCCCCCCCCCTTTTCCTTTTTCGGGCAGTTCACTGACCACAATCAAATACCCATATAATAGATAAAACCACAATACAAAAAAAATTTTGGTGCAAATCAAAATTTGGATGAAAAGGGGCTAAACTATTTTTTTAATTTATTTAAAAACTAGTTGCATTTTTAAAATCCGGGAAATTTAAAGGAGAAAATGTTTTTTTAGTAATCCTTATAGTACCCTAAATTTTGGTCATTTACGCCCTTTTTATCTTTTTTTTTCCCCTAAACCTTTTACACCTATTTCTGCACTTTCGGGGTGCAAAAAAACAAAAATTTAAAACTCTACAAAAATCCATCCCGCAAGGAAATCTTTACCTAAAATTGGGGATAAGGCCCCGCGTGGGAAAAATAATACCCCAAACCCCAAACCCAAGGACTTTGGGTTGCGTAGCCTAACCTAAAATCAAGAGTAATGGGGGGGATAACTGAAAATTTGAGGCTTTCCGACAAACTTAAAAAGCCCAAAATTTTTAACAAAAAACCAAAATACATAGGAATGGGAACCTTTTTTAAATCCCACAAAATCAATAAGGTTGAAAGTCCCAAAAAAAATCTTAGAAATGCTGCTAATGGGAGTTTTCCCAAGTTAAAAGGCAGTTAAATACGTGCTTTTTGAAATTTGTTTTCAAACTGAAAGTAGAACCGAGGAAAGTGTTGTTTCTTTAAATGAAGGGGACAGTTAAAAGTTGTGACAACTTTTCTAAAAAACAATTTTTAGATTTTTTTGACTGGAAAAAAACACCCCAATTATTTAAAAGTTTTCAAAAAATTTAAACCTATTAAAACCTTTAAACTAATTTAACCCACCTAACTTGGGCCTTCCCCTTAAACTAACCAAACATATTTCCCTTAAAAAAACCTAGTCTAAAAAAAAATTTGTTTGCAAAAAAATTTTCATTGTTACTTTCACCCCTCTTTCTCACCTATAAAAACAGTAAAAAGGGGAAAAATACTTGAATCCAGACACAGCATGTTTTTTAAAAATCCCCAGGGTATAGTAGGGCAGTATGCTGTACCCAAAGGGGTACATCAGACACCCATTCATCACAATTTTCCCCGTAAAAACTGCAGTTTAGTTTCAATATCCCCTAAATTTACCAAAAATTTTCCTGGGCAAAATGGGGGGCTGGCCCAAACCAGACCCCCCCCCCCCCTAGTTTAAAATAACCTACCTGGGGGATTGATTTCTTATCCCCCATTATAACCTCGCGGGGGGAGGGGGGGATTTTTGCCCCCCCAGACCCCCCCTGTGTTAAAACCCCATTTCCGTCCGGGTTTTGGGGTTTGAAATGCTGCAAATTGTCGTTCTATAACGGAGGACGGTTATAATCGTGCCCTTTTAATCTTTTAAAATGCTTTCCCGTAGAAAAACCCCAAACACCAATTTAAAAACTTTTCCACGTACAACCTTATTACTTTCCCCCCTGAAAACGGTACAAATTTTAGAGTCCTTTCCCGCCTTATTAGCGGGGGGTTTTTTTTTCCCCGAAACCCTTCCCGATCACTTTTAATCTCTAACACGTAATTTAAAGTGGGGGGGAGCTGCCCCTTCACCCTCCCTCCCCCCCTTTAAAAGGCTCCCCCCGAAAAACCCCCCAAAAAAAAAACTATGGTAAATATTCTATTTAAAACCCACTATAACCTAGTAACCCCACTTAACCAAGCCCCAAAACCCCACTAATTTTTTTTTGGGGGCCTTTTTTCCCAAGGGGAAAAAAAAAGGGCCCCCAAAAAAGTATTACTTTCTTTCCTAATATAAAACCAAACCCAACCTGGGAAAATTCTATTTTTTTTTCCCGCAATTAAATCCGCTAGGGGGTTATTGGGAAGGTTTGGGGAGTTATAGTGAGGTTTGAAAAGTAATATTTTTTTGGGGGATCCAGAGGGGGGGGGCATTTAGGGGGGGGCAGGGGGTTTTAAGGTGGGAAACTCACCCCCCTTTATATTTTCGTGTTAGGGGGTATCTGAAATTTATCTTTTTAATTCTGAGGAAAAAAAAAACACTAATAAAAGGGGGGGAAAGGACCCCTAGAATTTTACCATGTATAATTTAAAATGTGAAAACACAACAAAATAGGGAGCTCCGGTTTCCCCCTTTGCTCTAGCCTGAAAGGGGTTTGGGGTTTATAAATCTTGTCTCTTTTTCTATATATTTGAGCCTTTATCATCTCTAAGTTGTCAAACACCCCTTTTCCCACGTCCTTTATAAATCTTTGTGGGAGTAGATGAAGTCGATCCCCAGCCCGAAGGCCCGTGAAAGCAGAAAAGGAGCGCCGCGGCCGGGTTTCCCTTCCCCTGGTAAATATTTTGAATATTGGTAAAGAGACAAGGGCGCGAGTGGCCAAAAGCTGACTGCCGGCTTTCGATTCAGCCAAACTAATAATCAAAAAATTTTCCCCTTTAAACCGAAACTTTGGCCCCCTATTAAATCCTTCGGCCCCGGGCCTTTTATGTCACATCCACTTAATATATTATCCTTGGGCCGAAAATCAAAGGGAAAACTGGGTTGGGGGGCCCGTACGATTTATCAATAATTGGCCCGTTATAGTTCCCGCTGCGGGCCGACATGGGCTTCATCCGATTTGGGGGCCGGGGGGGAAAAAAAATCGGCCCTGCCCCGGGGCCGATACGTAAACCCCGGGACAAGCCGACCCCGGCCCGCATTTGCCCATTTTTTGTGGGCTACGCCTGTAAAATAACTAAAAAATAAGTGCCTAGTCCCACCCTACCCCTTTTACACAAACCCAAAACAGTCTGATAGTGTGTGGGGGGGAGGTATCCCTTCCCTCCCCCCCTTTTAAAACCTTGACACTTTCACACAGTCGTCTTTTGGGGAAGGGAGGTACCGTAGATTAACAATAAAAGTCGCCCTCTGCCAAATGTCGCCCGGCGGGCCCTATATTACGAATTTTAGCATCACTACTGATTTGTATGTTTCCACGAAAATTATACACAGGAGTTTAAAATCATGAAAGTTTTTTTTTTACCTGTTTATGTTGTTTTTGCTTTGATCTGCAAATATACAAAGGTTTTAAATTTCAATTTCTCGTTTTTTTTTTGGGGACGACAAAGGGGAGGACCTAAGAATATAAAAAAACTAGTTCTCCAGTCTCAAAAATAGTTCAAACGCCTCTAAGGGGGTTTTTTTTGCGGGGGGATTTTTTTTTTGCCCAAACGGAAAATTTTTGGTTTGCAAAAAAGGTCCACAACAAAACAACAAATGATTTCGGGTCGAGGGGCCAAACATTTTCCGGGAAAGGTTGAACAGGGATCGAAAAATTTTAGAAACCGAAAAAATTTTTTGGTTGCAAAACAGAATCCCCCGGAAAAGCTTTATCTGGGATCTTATTTAGCCCCGTTATCAACGTCGCCCCCTCAGTTTTTATTTTGGTAATTTGGGTTTATTTATAATTTTATAGCCCTACTATGACACAGATGAAGACCCCAAAAGACTCTCGACACCGGGCTCTCCGATAGCCCCTTCTAACTTTTCCCGAAATCATGGACTGTAGAAATGTAAGGGGCTATTAAAAGCCACCAGAGTCGTAAATAAAAAAGAAAAAGTTGCGACTTTTGTGGGTTTTTACGGTTTGGGAGTGGGGAGGGGGGGAATCAGGTTTCTTTTTCCCCCTGCCTTTTCCATTAATAAAATTTTTTTTTTTTACAGAGGGTCTTTAAAAATACTTTAAAAAGGTGATTATTAGTGTGGTGGGGTGTGTGTGTGTGTGTGTGTGTGGGTTAAATGGGGCCCGGTTTTTGTCCCCCCCCTGCAAACGTATAAGGGCGTCTTCGTTTTCTTTTCTTATCAACCCGGGGGCTGTTTTTATAGCGGGGGGGGGGGTCGGGTAAAGGGGGGAAAAATGCAAGTTCTTTCCCTTCCCCCCTCTATAGCAGAGTAATATTAAAAATTTTAATTTTTTTGTTCTTAAATTTACCATGTGTGCCGTTGGAAAAAACAAAAAAGTCAATAACAACAAAAGTAAAAAAAGAAGTATAGGTCACAAAAAAGAAGGCGTGTGTGGAACGGGAGAACAAAAGGGAAACCCAAAATTTTGCGGCGGGTAGGAAAAGAAGAAACCGTTTGAAAAATGTCATTTTTGGAAAACAACAAGTGTTTGTATTGGAGCAGAGGGGAAAGGGGTTTTTAGCGTCAATAAATAACAGTCCTAGGCAGAGGGAGTGGGACAGGAGGGTACCGTAGATAACACTTTTTGTCGCCAGCCCCCAAATTTACGAATTATTTGCATCACTACTGATGTGTTTTGTGCCCCCTTTAAAATAAAACAGTATTTTTATCAGACTGTAAAAATTTTACCCTGTTTTTTAGTGTTGTTTTTTTCTTTTATCTGCGGGTTTTATACGGTTTCAAAATTTAAACCGTTTTTTTTTCGCGCAAAAGAAAACGGGGGGAAGGGCACTTCCGAAAAATAAACACTAATTGGCGATCTTAGTGTATCCCCCTTTTTTTATATTTTTTTAAATTTTTTCTTATAACCCCAAAAAAGATACAGAGAAGACAAAATTTTAAAAAACAGACTCTCCAAGGGTAGCCTTCGTAGCCCCTTTTCCTGAAATCATGGATGAGAAAGGAAGTTTAAGGCCACGCACGTCTGTACATCGAAAAAAATGTTGTCCTGGCGACTTTAGTGTTATCTGCGGTAGAGCAGAAAGACGGATCCCTGTGTACGGTGTTAGGGCTGTATGGGGACAGAAAGGAAACATAAAGTATTGTAAACCTCACCAAAGTGTTCCTAACGCAGTGCTGGGAGGTAAGAACACAGGGGAGACAATGAACTAGGATGATAGTCAAAGGATTGAAAACTAATGAAAATGTCTTTCGCAGGTGAAATAAACAAGGGAAGAGTTAACAAGTTTGTTAACGAAAGAGACGGAAGTTGAAGAGGACCAATGAAGCGAGACTAAGCGACAAAGGTCACAAGAAGAACAACAAGTATAGGCCACAAGAAGAAGAACAACAAGTATAGGTCACAAGAAGAAGAACAACAACAAGTATAGGTCACAAGAAGAAGAGGAAGGTCGTGTAATCGTGTTTGTCCTGCCGTGGCGACCTACACTAACCTGCCACTGAGGTCCTGTAGGCTTATCTATCACCTTCCCTGCAGATATCATGACTTGGGAAGTAAGATAAGAGGGAAGACAGATAAAAGACCGTACTACCTATATACCCACGAGGACTGAATTCACAAAAGTTATGCGTATGTAACAGTTACGGTAAAATGAGTGAACGGGATGATGTGTTACAGTCTGTCTCAGGTGTGAAGAGTCCAAAGTGTGATGACGGGACTAAGACTGAGGTAGAAATGTGTTCCAGTAAGACACAGACGAAGCTAGAGTGTCAGGACTGTGGTAAAAGTTTCAGATACAAAAGTAAGTTAGCCAGACATTCCTTAACACACACACGTAGCGGTGATCATGTGTGTGTTGAGTGCGGGAAGATATTTGCTAAGCAGTCTCACCTAGCCCTCCATGCCGTGACACACTCTGAAAGGAAGCATGAGTGTGCACAGTGTGGGAAAAGGTTCGGTAAAGACCATCACTTGACTCAACACATTGTTACACACATGTATGTCAGGCATTACGAGTGTCTACAGTGCGGGAAAATATTCACATGCCGAAGCTCTCTCAACCAACACACTTTAACACACTCCGGGATCAAGAAGTATGAGTGTTTAGAGTGCGGGAGAAGATACACACGCCGAAGCACACTTAACCACCACACTCTAACCCACGAAAACATAAAAAAATACGAGTGTTTAGAGTGCGGGAGAAAATTCGGCCAGAAATCTCACCTCACAACGCACTCAGTCACGCACACACACACTCCCTCACAGATCCACACGTGTCAAGAGTGCGGTAAAACCTTCTCTCTCGTATCCAACCTGACCAGACACGTCACTACCCATGGGGACAGGAATTACAAGTGTGAGGAGTGTGATAAGACTTTCTTCACCCCTTACGAGCTACACCAACACGCGTTTCGTCATTCCGCGCAAAGAGAGTTCAAGTGTGACGTGTGCGGGAAACAATTCAAAACCAAGAAAGATGTTAGGAAGCATGTACGAACGCACTTATGAGGGTCTGTGGTGTGTGAATGAGTGTGGTGTTAGTAGTAGTGGTAGTAATGGTGGTAGTAGTGGTAGTAGTGTAATAATATTAGTAGTAATGGTAGTAGACAGACATTGTTATAAGTTGTTAGTAGTAGTGGTAGTAATGGTGGATGTGGTAGTAATGGTAGTAGTAGTAGTGGTAGTACTGGTAGTAGTAGTAGTGGTAGTACTGGTAGTAGTAGTAGTAGTAGTAGTGTAGTTTGTTAGTAGTTTTGGTAGTAATGGTAGTAGACAGACAGTCCTATAAGTTGTTAGTAGTAGTGGTAGTAATGGTGGTAGACTGGTAGTGGTAGTAATGGTAATGGTGGTAGACTGGTAGTGGTAGACTGGTAATGGTAGTAGTAGTAGTGGTAGTACTGGTAGTAGTAGTAAAAGTGTAGTAATGTTAGTAGGTTAGTAGTAGTGGTGGTAATGGTAGTAGTAGTGGTAGTAATGGCAGTAGATTGGTAGTGGTACTATGGTAGTAGTAGTAGTAGTAATGGTAGTAGTAGTGGTAGTAATGGTAATTAGAGTGTTATAGTTGTTAGTAGTAGTGGTAGTACTGGTAGTGGTAGTAATGTTAGTAGTAGTGGTAGTAATGGTAGTAGACAATGTTATTAGTTGTTAGAAGTGGTAGTAATAGTAGTGTTAGTAGCTACTGATGGTAGTAGTAGTGGTAGCAATGGTAGTAGACAGTGTTATTAGTTGTTAGTAGTAGTGGTAGTAATAGTAGTGGTAGTACTGATAGTAGTAGTAGTGGTAGCACTGGTAGTAGACAGTTATGGAAATTTATGTCACAAACATATTTATTATTTGAGATCTTACCTTTAGAAACCCATTGTCTATCTCATCCCGACACAATACCCCAACTAGTCAGCTAACTAGGATACTTATCGGTGGATTATTGGGTTGGTTGGTTGAACGGGTTGAATTATTTGTAGGCTTATCAATACTGCACTGTCTTGTTATTCGAAGTGGTCAGCGTGATCGAGGCCGCCGGTGAAGGGCGGAGGCGGAGGCGTTATTTTTTATCGGCGTCAGGCGGCTTTTCATAACCCAGTTATCCACGACGCGGCGAGATATATCACTGTGTTGATATTAACACGTCTTATGATTTAACACTTATATGTACAAAATGAACGTATGTACAATTTGTTCTCGCTATAATCAGAGAAGCACAGTCAAAGGTGTTATTAACGTAAGGGTCTGGAGTGTACTGACTTTCCGTGGGCGGCGGGCATCGGCTGCCTGTTGCCTACCTACGTGTCAAATCGAGGTGCTAATTATTTAAGGTGCAAATGCTTAATAACCACTGGGAATGTTCATTTATATTATCCCAGTACTTATCATTTACTTAAATTACCTTAATTAATACCCATTACCATTATAATTATATATATATATATATATATATATATATATATATATATATATATATATATATTATATAGATATATTATATATATATATATATATATATTAATATATATATATATATATATATACTATATATATATATATATATATCCACGCACCCCCTTTGATGACGGACATACTCCCTCAAAGGGGGGAGAACAACCCCCACTCTGCAATTATTGAGGGGTGGTTGGTGGATAAGTTCCACAAAGTGTTATTAGTTGTAGTAGCAGTGGTCAGAGGTGGCGTGATACTTTTTTATGATAGTGCGATAACGATACTGCGACACTTTTTCCTGCTAGTTCGATACGCGTACTCCGCTACTTTTTCGAATTTTCTTAAAACGATACGCGATACTGCGATACTCTGCTACCAATACTATTTTCTTAAGCGATAGTATCGCAGCGATACTGCGATACCAAAAATTTAGCTTTGCGATACTTTGCTACCTAAGAAAACATTGTATTAGCCAAAAAAGAATATTTTACTTAAACTACAGTTTAGGCACATTAAAACATCTATGCGCCAAATCTATGCGCATTGCCGCTGAAAAACTTTTGTTTAAGGTCGTCTTTTAAAGTATCGTGGGAAATTTAAGCGATACTTGAGCTCCCGATACTTTACTCCGCTACTTTTGAATGCTTTGCGATACTGCGATACTTTTTTGGCGGTGCGATAGTATCGCAGTATCGCACTAAGTATCGCTCTCGTCCACCTCTGGGAGTGGTAGTAATAGTAGGTAGTACTGATAGTAGTAGTAGTGGTAGCAATGGTAGTAGACAGTGCTATAAGTATCTATAGCCACCAGTAACTTATATTCTATGAGGGTTAAGTCTTTGTTGTGATATTCTCAGTAAAGTCATGAATATTCCTGGCTAATATTAATAACCTTCCATTCTGCATATATGTTGTTGAATTTTCTTAACTTATATTACATTGCATAATATGACTTTTTGGTCTTTTCATTATCCAGTAAGATTATGTTTGTGGATGAGAGAGAGAGAGAGAGAGAGAGAGAGAGAGAGAGAGAGAGAGAGAGAGAGAGTGTGTGATACAAAACTAGCTCCCATCTTCAATTCATCTAAGTTAATATAAAAAATAAAGGAAAAATTGATTGTAGTACTAATGCAAATAAACATTTGTGCAATAAGCTTAAATACTCTCTTTGTATCAGCCAAATTGGATAAACAAAGCTATTATAGAGCAATGGGGCATCTAGATAACAAATTAAGCTCTTAAAAAGCTAATCTTTAAGCCACAGTAGCGTCTAGTTAGGTACTAGGTTAATTAGGTTAGGATAGTTTGGGTATACGTAAGTAATGCACAATAAAGTTTGCATCTATTTCTTCTTAAATTTTTATTTAACTGACAGATATTGAAATAATAGAGCTAGTTTTTCATCATTCTCTCTCTCACAATTCTCTCTCTCTCTCTCTCTATTCTTCTCTTTCTCTCTCTCTCTCTCTCTCTCTCTCTCTCTCTCTCTCTCTCTCCTCTCTCTCTCTCTCTTTTCTCTCTTCTCTCTCTCTCTCTCTCTCTCTCTCTCTCATTTATTAGCCCTTGGCCAGTCCTTTGTGATGTAAAAAAAAAAAAAAAAAATCTGAATAACTCGCATCTCAATAGAAAAACGGAAACTGTTAATTTTCTTACTTTAGTTACGGTTCCATGGTGTCTTAGGTCCTCACTCTGCCTTTTGTATCATCAACTCACTGCCTATGACTCATTGGAGGCTTGGAGTGTCTATGAGTCATGCAGGAGTCTGTACAACGCACCGCCAAAAACCTGTATGAATATAAGAACATAAGAAAATAAGGAAGCTAGAGGTCATGAGACTTATACGAGGTAGTTCCTGTTACTTAATATTACCTACATCCACCTTTCATCCCCATCCATAACACTGTCCAGCCTCCTTTTATAACTCCCTAGCTATTGACTCCGCATTAACTACCCCATGACTGAGTCCATTCCAATCATTTACCACCCTATTTGTGAATCAGTTTTTCCCTATCCTTTTTAAATCTACGCTTTTCCAGCTTGAATCCGTTACTTCTTGTTCTACAACCCTGGGGCTGGATGTTCGAATGATCGTAACTTTCCGCCTCTAAGGTCATCTTAGAGTGTTCATAGCGGCCATCTTAGATCTTGGGCTACGAACACTACAAAAATGTATTTTCAAAGGATCGTCTGAATGTTCTTAGCTTACGATGATGCGATCTTCAAGCTCATTCCGTTCCGTTCCTACCACGAGGAATGGAACTCAGCTGACTGTCGCTTGGCCAATCACAAGAAAGATTTCATCAACCTTTGAGATTGTTAGCCAATCATAATGCATTTAGAATGTAAACAAATATCATATGCCTCCCCAAGGGAAATATCTGAAGACTACGTATGCTCACTAATAAACTCCTGGCGCGTCCCCACACAACAAATTACAAACTTATAACCTCAATATAACATGAACTGATAAAATTCTATTTCTTTCCTGCCCTTAGGTCTCACTAGGAGGTTATTGGTAGGGTTATATGAGGTTATAATGAGGTTAGGTTGGTATCCGGTCATTTCGCCCACATGCCATTTCGCCACACCATGGAGTCATTTCGCCCACACTATGGAGTTATTTCGCCCACAGGTCAATTCGCCCACACTATGGAGTCATTTCGCCCAAGGTTACTGGTGGTTCATTCCATTTCTGCCTGAGGAAGATATAAGTTACATGACTCCGTGACATGGATCGCGTGGGCGAATTGACTTTAGAGTGAGCAAATTGACTCTTACATGTGGGCGAAATGTCTTGTCGGCGAATTGACTCGTACATGTGAGCGAATTGACTCTTACATGTGGGCGAAATGTCTTGTGGGCGAATTGACGTGTGGGCGAAATGACCGGTAACCGGTTAGGTTAGTATTATTTTGGGGGGTCATTTAGGACTTTAGGTTGGGTAAGGGGATGTTAAAGGGGGTAACTCTCCCACTTTACACTTACGTTTTAGAGGTATTTGAAGGGATTTGTGAAGGTCTTGATAATATCTTGATAGGTCTTGATATTGATAATTTTTTTTTTTTCTTGATATCATGTTACTAAACCAAACCCCACCTCTAACCTAACCTAACCTAGTCTGATTTAACCTAACTTAACCGTTTATGGCAGAAATAACGGTAGATTTTTGGCAGTACGTACATGTAACGCCATTATTATTCAATTGTACGTACCATGGGAAATGGGGTTCAAAATACTCGGAATGAAGAAATCTACACGATGATGTAGATAAGAATCCTAGGACTTTTGAAAGCCCACTACCAATCTAATACCCACCCATTTTAGGGTGGGTATTATTAATGGGATACATTATCCAAGTAACTAGACAATACCTGGAACTGTCGCCGATAAGAATTCTCGCCGACGTTCCTATTTTTTTCGTCGGCGAGTGTTCCTATTTTAACCGTGTTTTTTAATTTAGGGATCAAATACCAGCAATAGTCTGAACAGTTAGGTTAGGTTAGGTTAGCCAGTTGACTATATGTCTAGGTTAGGTTAGTGATTGAGCGGGGGTGATTCCCCCCCAGCTCAGCACCGAAATAATACCGACTTGACATATTACAGTAGATGGGTTAGGTTGAAACGAAAGCCTGCATTCTAGCGATTTTTATGTGCTTTAACCCCACAATTTCAGTGGTCGTGAACTTGCCTAGAATAACATCTCACTACCCCAGCTAACATCATTGAACTCTCCTTCTCTGAGAAGTGATTAAAGCTGCCTTCAGCTAGAATAGTAGTCTAAGCAATACAAAGGTGCATAAGGAGTGCTAATGTAATGGCATTAATTAATCTCCTTTGACAAGGGCGCCTGTGGCACCTGGCTGCTAGATCATGAATTGTTTTTGCGGTATAATATCCTTACATAAACAAAAATGTACTCCCTGGCAGAGTAACTCGGGCTAAATAGCACCAGTGGCCTGAGGAAGAGTCCACGGCAAGGGTAAAAATAACTACCTGCAACGGATGTGTTAGGAATTAGACATCTGGTTAATAGAGGAGAGAAACTGAGTTACAGTAGGGTTATTATAAATGTTACAACCGAAGGTACTCAGATTTGATTACTTTTATTCCTCAATTCAAGAGTTAATTCCTCAAACAAATGTTAACTTCCCAGTACTGTCATTACCTGATTCCTCAGAGGCTAAGAGTGCATGACATTATACTATACATTCTAGCAACCTTTCCTCGGTGAATACTTCACTCACATTCTAACTTTGCTAAAGAGTCTATTGTTACACCCTCGGACTGCCATACCTGCACCTTGCCCATCGTGTGGCAGTCCGTCCATCCTAACCACCCAACCATCGCCCTGCTACTCGGGAATCACTCGGTACCTCTGAGCGCTATTGGGCTCACGTTGGGGTACCCCTGCTCCATGACTGGGCTACGCCTGGGTGAAACAACCGGGGGCTTCTTAGAATCAAAAAGGAGACCTCTGAATTAGGGGGTTTGGTCGTCTCAACCGACCACGGCTGAACGAGGATCTCCTCTCCTGGGGGATTCGTGAGCCAAAACCCCCATAGTATAAAAAAGTTGGCCTTGTGACGTATTAATTACACCCTGGGGAACAGTTTTGAGAAAAAAAAAAATTGTTGAGTTAATTTTTGAGCTTATTTAACTAAATTTGGGCATGCTGTTTCCCCAAATCTGTAGTCATTTTTTTCTAGCACGTCAGTTTTTTCTCCCCCATTTTCCCTCCAGATAAGCAAATTCCACTTGGGCTGTATAAAACTTGCCAGCTGATTACGATTTGACTCATCGAATTGTGGCAATTGTTTGTGCGTTACAATTGGACGGGGGGGTGAGAGGTTGTGCAGCCCCAATGGGTCATCTATCAATTCTAAAACAAAAAGCTGGGATAGTAGGAATTAGGAGGATTTTTTATGGTTTTCTCTTAACCTTTTAACCATCCCATTTTAATTTCTATTTCGTTTTAAGCTGGTTTTTTTTGTTTTAAAAGCTTGTAACTTTTCCAGCTTATTTTTTAAAATTTTACATATATTATTTCTTTTGTTTCAGATCATGCTGCTCCTGCAAAACGTCTCCGTCGTAAATGCCTAAAAAACCCTGACCCCTTCTGCTATATATTGGTAGTTTTCACCATTCCAAGTCAGAGGCAACATCACGTATTTGTCAAAAAAGCTATTTCGCATCTTTTAAAGTAAAACTCGGTGAAAAAGACAGTAGGGGCCCCCTCACAAGTTTTCAAGCATGGGGTCGAAGTTCGGATGTGGCCCAAAAGGGAAACCGTGAAAAGTTGGCATTTTATCCCCATTTTTTTGGCAGGCAAAAAAGATATTCCACGACGGTTACTTTTGTTTAATGAAAACATCGGGTTTTAACAAGAAAAATAAAAGTAAAATGAATATCCCAATCTACCGTCCTATAAGACCAATGCCTCATTCAGCTGAAATTCCAGTGCCGTTTCGAAAAAAACACCTCCTCTAGAAATCGAGTGATGTTGAAGAACCAGTACAGCAATGATGCAGTTTTTGACATTCACGAGGATTATTTCGTAGGGATTTGATCACACGATTGAATGATTTGCACTGAGTTGGGCCATCCAAAAAAGCTTCAAAATACTACATCAAACTGAACGAGAAAAAACATACTTAACAAAAAGTGAAGGTATCATACTTGGAACCAAGAAAGTACATTTCTGCTACTTTCGAATGCAGCTTTTTTTTGTTTTTGGCATAACATTCCTGGTTTACTGAAGGAATTTAAGGCTTTTCAATCTACAACAAAATCCAAATAAATTTGGGGCATTTTTTTTATTGAACTCAAACCCGGAGCTTAAAGTGTGCCCCTTCTCACAATGGAAATTTTTTGGCCATTTCCCCATTGGGCATTCGGTCTGTCTTCGTGAAGAATATGGAATGAAAAGAGAGTCTTTTGATTTTGAAATATAAAAACACAATTGGATCACTGTTTTTACCCTTAAAAGGGTGTCCTTCCTTCTTGGTCAAAAACGTTAAATTACAAATTTTATCCCTGCTTTCCCCTCTGTATGTGGGATAGAAAAGGCTCGAGAGAACATTGGGTTCGACGAATTGGCCTCCGAGACTGATCTTAAACCTGGAGTTCCTAACATTGTACAGAGCCACGTTGACAGAAGAAAATAATTTCCCACCTCTGCACATAAAACTAGGTCTCATGAAAAAAATTTGTAAAAACATTGTCAAATGAGGCGCTGTACTCATCTTGGGGATTTTCCTGGACTGTCAATTGAAAAAATCAGGCCGGTGTGTTTGATGGGCCCAAATTCGACAGCTCTCAAAGATAACATTTCAACGGTAATATTCGACCTTGAAAAATGCTTGGCTATCATTCAAAGACTCCAGAACTTTCTTGGAAATACCGTCAAATATTAACAGAAATTGTTCAGAAAATATTGGAGCTACAAAGGGGGCTTGGGGGTTGCAAAATGGTTTTTAAAAATACATTTTTTTTTCATAGCCACTTCCAAATTTTTGGAAATCTTGGTGCTGCTAGCGACGAGCAAGGTGAAAGATTTCCCAAAAATTTTAAGGTTATGGAAGAACGTTACCAGGGTGAGGGGTGGCATTGATGGCTGCATTGTTGGAGATCAAACCGATAGTCCCCCAATTGAACACTCCAACAAAACTCAAACGTAAATTTTTACCTTACCTCCACAATTATAGCCTTATCCCTTTTTTAAAAACAATAATGAAAAAAACATTTTATTCATTTTCCCATTTTTTCTTTTTTCCGTATTTTAAATTTTTCAACTTTTTATAAAATAAGCCTGTTTCTGTTTTGTACATATTTTTCTATTTTTTAAGAAAACGAAAATCCCAAAAAGTTCAAAAAAATTGACGTGATAGAGAAAAAAGAGATCAGTTTTTTATTCAGCACCCAAAAAATTCTTAAAAAAAAGTGTCGACCTAATCAAAAAAAATTTGTTTCCCCCTGTTATTATTCATTTAAACCTTGATTTTTTTGGTGTCTTTATTTAAATTTTTTCTTTTACTTTGCTTTTTGTTTTCTTGTTTTCCCCCCTTTTAAAGTTAGTTTTTTTTGTAAAAAATACTACAGGTTTTAAAAAGACATCTTTGTAAATTTCCCTTTCACCCCCAAATTTTGGGTTTTTTGCTCCCAGATCACAGTCCTAACTCTTTGGGGGGGCCCGTCCGGATATCTAAGTACACATTAAAGTAATTACCTATCAACTATTTACTTCACTATGTTGTACTAAGCCACTTAATTGTACTAGCGTTTTTGTGTTTACCTTTGGGGGGACCTCTATTTTACTTAAAAGTGGCCACTAAGGTTAATTATTAGTAGTTGATTAGGGGTTAAAAAAAGTCATAGGGTTTTCGTTGTCTTTTTTCCCCCCCAGCCGTTTGAGACTCTTTTCAATTAAGGATTTTTCATAACCATTTCATTTTTTGAAAACCCCTATTCTCTGTTTTAAATACTCTGTAATAAATTGACCTTCCGGCCATTTTATGTATACCTTAATGAAAAAATTTAATTTCAGGCTTTTTGTACGGGTTTTTGGGCTATTGGGGCCCCTGTCCTTCCGGCTTGTTTTTTACTTTATGTACCATTTAACCCCTGTAAATAAATTATGATTGACAAAATTTATTTAAGGGGGTAATACCGAACTCAATCACCCTTCTAAATTTACGCCTCAGTTAACCGGTTGTTACACCCTTTTACTTATTTTACCCTGTTCTTAATTACTTTATTTCTAATCTACCTCATTTCGGGTACTATTGACATTTTCTGTGTCCTGTCCGCCTCCCCCTACTTTAGTAAAAGACTTAGGTTTTTAGCAGCTATTACTCCCTCTTTTGGAACGGCCATTAGCAGGTTTTCCCCGTAGATTGCGGAAATTTTTACAATACAGACTTAAAAGCAATCGAGTTTGTAGGTATTCCTTCTGAGAGAATTTAAGAATGCTAAAAAAATCAAGGCGGAAACTCAAAAAATCGCCAAACTTTTGGCATTCTTTAAAGCAACGTACACAAAGCTCCTTACCGTACTAAAATTAACTCATCTAGGCTTACGATGAACCCTTCCAGTTGAAAAAGGGGGCTTCCAAAAAATAGAAACTGACACTTTACCAACCCCCCAATTCGGCCAGTACTGCTCGGATTGAATAAATTAAAATCAAAACATTGAAGATGAAAATGCTTAACAGAGTAAACAACAGACCGCCACAACTAGAGAAAAAACATGAACCCCCCAACATGAACTAGAGATCAAACAACTAGGAAATACAGGCTCTTCCAAACCAAAAAGGAACGCCTCAAATTCTCATCGAAGACTGATTTACTAAAGTATGTTAACTAATTCCCTCCTTTTTCCTTAACGATCCTAAGCTTTTTTTCAAAAATTCAATCCACGCTCAACTTTTTGAGATCTCTGAACCCGACGGGTGTTGCTCTTAACCTAAACTAAAAGGGGTGGCTTTCCGAAATTTTAGTCCACAATTCCGCATTCCGCAACTTGGGGAATGGTTTTCGGTTGGGGATTGCGCATTCGGATCCTGAAAAAATTGGGGAATTTGCGCATTGCAACCGAAAAATTTTAACGCAATCGCAAAAATTTGGGGGAATGGGTAATTCGTTTGGGGAATTGCGCATTAGGGATCCTAAAAAAATGCAAAATTGCGGTTAGGGACGCCAACATTTTGAAACGCAATCGCAATAATTTTGAGGGGCACTCCCTTTTCGAGGGGAAATTTTCCCGGGGAAACAAAAGTTCCCAAAAAATATTTTGGAGACACACTGCCCCTCCCAACTTGCATGTAGCACAGTCATCATCAGTGCTTCTGGAATTGGGTTTGAGACTGCCGCGGGCCGTTTGTTATTATTCCCAACCTCCACTCGGGGGCGTATTTACATCTTGAAACATTGGGGGGCTTACCCCACCAAAGGGTATTTTCACATTTTTACAGGATAATTTTATTTATAGTATAATAAATAAAAGAGTGAACCTGCTCTCCAACTGCCCCGGGAAAATTTGCTTGGATACTTTCAATCATGAATTAAAAAAAAATGAAAAAATCTCTTAGGTTAAACTTCGTTATTATTTTTATTTTCATCAGTAGGAAAAAAAAACCCGAAAAAAGAAGCTTGGCAGATAAAACATCTATAATTTTAAAATTCCCCAAAATGTTTTTGTTCAATACTAAAATCGACCCCAACCTGGGGTCTTGCAATTATTTTTTTTTTTTTTACATCACAAGGACGGGCCAAAGGAAAACCAAAAATGCCTTTAAAAAATGCATTCTTTTAAACTCTGTGTCTTCTTGTCCATCTGATATTCTCTTTTTCACCTCCCCAAAAATTTTTTTGGTGCCCCTCTGTCATGCCTCCTCTCTCCTCTTTCTTCCCCTTTTCTCCCCACCTCCTCATTCCTGCTCATAAAAAATGCCTCAGCTACGCTAGAAACATCAAACCAAATATCTTTTTTTTTTTTACAAAAAATTGATGTTGGCCCCATAGTGCTTATCTTTTTTTGAAAAAATAAATAATAAATAAAAAGAAAAAAAAAGTATTTGGGGACCCGGGGACTATTCAAAAAAACTTGGGGCTACCCCCCCAATCCCCAGGCCTAACTAGCCCCGCATCCAAAATCTGAACCAAGAGGGGGGAGGAGGGGGAGGAGGGGGGGAAGAAAAATTTAGAAATTACTTAGTTGTGATTACGGGCCAGTAAACGTAAAGTGTAAAAGAAAAGAAAAACACTAAAAAACAAAGACAAAATTGTGAAGGAAAATAAAAGTATGACAAACGAATAGAATACAGAAGTTTTAAACTTTAAAAAAGGGTCTAGAGCTTTTTCTTTTTAATTGTAGGTGTTTTAAATTTTAGGAGATGTTTAAATCAAGGTTTTTTTTTTATTGAGGTTTTTTGTTTTAATTGGGTGCAAATGTTTGGGATTGCGAATTGCGATTGGGGGTTTGTAAAAGGCCATTGAAAAAATTGGGGCAAAAATTGCGATTCGGACTGGGGCAGTGGGAATTGGGGAATTTGCGTTTGCGAATTTGGGAAAAAAAAATTCGAGGGGCCCACCCTGCAAAAACTATCTAAAACCCTTTAACGTTTGAACAATATCGAAAACAATACTGTTTAAACTGAAAATTTCCCCTTTGTCACCCTCTCAATCTCTACAAAACCCACAAACGGGGGCTATGGGGGCCTGGTGGGCTTGTGGGGGTACGTACGGCCCCGGGCGGCGGCGACTGGTTTCGGCAATCGGTAAACCCGTGTGGGCCCTGCAGCGGGAACTGTTATCGGCCAATTATTGATAATTCGTACAGGCCAACACAGTTTCCTTGCTGGGCCCCAAGGATAATATATTAAGGGGTTGACATATGGCCGGCCAAAGGGGATTTAAAATGGGGTTCCAAACCCGGGATTAAGGATTTGTTGATTATTAGGTGGCTGAATCGTAGCCGGGCCCCAGCTTTTGGGCCACTCGCACCCGTTGTGACGGCATTGCCCTCAAACCCAAATATTCAAAATTTTCCAGTGGAAGGGGGCCGGCGCCCGCGGCCTACTTTTACTGCTCTTACAGGCTCTCAGGCTGAGGATGACTTCATCTACTCCACACAGACTTATAAAGTACGTGGGAAGGAGGGTGAAAACTTAAAAAGATAAATGCTCAAATTAAAGAAAAGATTTAAAAAAGCCTCAAATTTTTGCCTTTCCCTCAGTAAATTTCTAGAGTCCCTTCCCCCCTAATTAGGGGGTTTTTTTTTCCCTCCGACTTAACAGATCATTTCAGATACCTCTAACACGTAAATATAAAGTGGGGGAAGATCCACCTACACCCCCCTGCCCCCCCTAATACCCCTCCTTTGGACCCCCCAAAATTTTTTTAAACCCAACCTCATAAAATTTACCAAACCTTCCCAAAAACCTCCTAGCGAGACTTAATGGCGGGAACTAAAATTTTTACCAGTTTAGGTTGGTTATTGAGGAAAGGGGTTAGAAATTTAATTTTTTTGGGTCTCTCTAGGGGTTTTAAAAGGTTTAGGCTTGGTTATAGTAGGTTAGGCTAGGTTTATTTAGGTTTTTAGGTTAAGTGAGGGAAAAATATATTTAAATATTTCCCATAGTATATTTTTTGGGGGTTCAGGGTGTCTTTTTAGGGGGGGGGGGTAAAGGGGGCAGCTCTCCTCCACTTTATAATTCGTGTTAGGGGTATCACAAGTGTCTGTGAAGGCTGGAGAAAAGCTAATAAGGGGGGGGAAAAGGGACTCTAGATTGTACCCTTCAGGATTTAAAGAAATAAGGCTTGTGGCGAAGATGTTTCTTGGTGAGGGTTTTACTGTAATGCTTTTTAAAGCATTAAAAGGCACGAGTTAAAACCCGCCCTCAATTTATAAAACTGACAATTTGCGCATTTAAATCCTAAACCAGGGAAAATGGATATAACATGGGGGGTCGGGAGGGGCAAATCCCCCCCCCCCCCCCCCAGCGATTTTTATAATAAAAAATAATAAATCCCCGGGTTAGGTTGTTAACTACGGGGGGGGGGTTTCTAAAGGGCGCACCCCCCCATTTATGTCAGGAGATTTTGGTCAAAAGAGGATATTGAACTAAACTGCATTTTTACGGGTGTTGTGATGATGGTTATCTGTTCCTTTTGGGGACCCTACACAGTACTGACCCTACGGGCTAATATTTAGAACATGACTGTGTCTGGATTAAATCTTTTTCACCTTTTTTCTGTTTCTATAGATGTGTGTTTTCCCTCTCCTCCACACCTTTTTCCCCAAAAACGTTTGCTTGAAAGGGGTGTTTGCAACCCCTATCCGTTTAATCTCATAAAATTTGTAAAAATGGGAAAAATAATAAAATGTTAAATGATGAAACGAGTGTGAAAGAGCAATTAAATTTTTTGCAAACATAAAATTTTTTTTAGCTAGGTTTGTTTTTTAAGGGGAAGGCTAAATTTGGTTAGTTTAAGAGCAAGGGTAAGTTAGGTTGTTTGGGCAAGGCTAGTTAGGTTAGTTTTTAAGGGGAAGGCTAAGTTTGGTTATTTTTAGGTTGATTAGTTTTGTTTAATGGTTTCATTAGGTTTTTTTGATACTTTTTTCAATGGAGTGTTTTTTTTTTCCCTCAAAACGTCTAAAATGTTATTTTTTTGAAATGCTGTCACTCTTTTAAAATGTCATCTTTTTTAAGAAGCAACACCTGCCTCGGTTCTACTGCAGTTTTAACATTCAAAGGGATAGTTTAAGCTTTACTTGTAAAACTGCCATTAGCGTATTTTTAAGATATTTTGGTACTTTTAAACCCTTAATTGGGGTTTTGGTTAAAATGTTCTATTTCCCATGATTCTGGTGTGTCTTTAAAAGAGGTTTAAAAAAAAAAAATCGGAAAAGCCCCATTTTGCATTTCTCCCCATTCCCTGCTTCAGGGTTGGGTAAAGCAACCAAAGTCCTGGTTGGGGGTTTGTGGCTATTTTTTACACCTGTGCCTTCTCAATTCAGGTAAAAATCATTGCGTAAAGGGTTTGGTAGAGTGTAAATTTTTGTTTTTGCAACCCCGAAAGTGCAGAATAGGTGTAGGAAAAAAAAAAATAAATGTCGTAAAAACCAGTTTAGGTACTATAAGGGTTACTAAATAACTTTCCTCTCAACTTTACAGGGTTTGTACAAAGCAACATTAAAGTAATCATAAAAAGTTTAGACTCTTTCATCCATTAGATTTGCCAACATTCTTGTATTGTGGTCTGGCGTACCCAAAAATTGAAAAGGGGGGCCAAAATATATAATATTATAATATAATATTATTTATATATATAATTATAATTTTATATATAATTTTATTATATATTATATTTTATAATTATAATATAATTTTTATATTTTATATATAATCAAAAAAAATAAAAAAAAATGAAAAAAAAAAATGAAAGAAAAAAAAAATATATAATAAAAAAACTAAAATAAAATAAATAAAATCTATATAAACAAAATTTTTATAAAGTAAAATAGACAAAATTATTAAAATCAAGAAAAATAAAAAAAAAATAAAAATAAAAAAATATATTAAAAAGTTAAAAAATGCATTATTAAAAAAAAAAAAAAAAAATTCAAAAAAAAAAATAGCTAATAAAAAAATATAAAAAAAAAAAAAACGAATTTTTTTTTTTTAAAATTAAAAAAAAAATTTTTGTCCTCCTCCCTCTCTCCTCTCTCTCTCCTCTCTCTCTCTCTCTCTCTCTCTCTCTCCCTCTCTCTTTTCTCCTCTCCTCTCTCCTCCCCTCTCTCTCTCCTCTCCTCTCTCTCTCTATATATTATATAATATATAATATATATTTATATATATATATTGGCGCATCTAATATTATATTGGTTTATATTTTTTTTTTGCAAAAGGGGGGGGGGGGGGGGGGGCATGGCCCCCCTGGCCCCCCCCCTCGGTACGCCACTGATTTTTGGGCTATATTGTATTGTAAGGTGTAATTGAAATGATTGCAGGTTGAACAATCTCTTTTGTGAAAATTATTGCCGATAGAACAATAAAAAATCTGCAAAAATTATGTAAAATTATACAGTGCTCGGATCTGAAATCTAATCTTATTTTTTTTTTTCAAACACTTGTGTCAAAGCCTTTTTGGGGGTGAAGAAAAGGGACCAACATGGGAGCATGCACATGGTACTTTAATGAAAAAGAAAGGGGCACCAGTGGGTTGCTGTACAGGACAGCCCCCTGCACATCTGACAGATGGTGGGAATTCTATTATTTATCCGTTTCATGGGTTTAACTTAAAACCTCTGGTTTAAAGTTCTCATGGTTTATAACCTGAAATTTTTTTGATGCATTTTGGTAATTTTTTTTTCCCAAACCCAAACCCAAAACCCAAATTTTCAGAGATTGATAACTTTTAGGGTACATTTTCCTTTTCTTTCTGTTTAAAAAATCAGATTTTCCCTAAAGTCTTTGAGTTAGACGATCGATGATACTTATCCTTTTTTTTTCTCGGCTTCATCATTTTTTGCAGCATCTCCAAAACAGACTTTCACATTATACATAGTTCTGAAAATGCATGACAGGGTAACAGCTCCCATAAAGAGCCATAAAAGTCTTTTCCCGTTATAACTATACGTTAGGTAAAATTGATTTAATTATAATATATATATATATATTATATATATTATATAATATATTATTATATTATATAATAAATTTATTATTTATATTTAAATTTATTGTTTATTTTTATTTTTTATTCATTCATGTATTTCTTTTTTTTTTTTTTCGTTATTTGTCTGTTCATTAAAAGAAATTTTACCACTTTGTCTGGACTTTTTTTCCCCTTTTTTAAAAATACGTGATTATATTTTTTAAAAATTTTATTTATATACAAATTACTTTTTTTTCATTTACAGTAATTTTTTAAATTGTAGCCGGCCTTATGGGGTATTAGGGGACCATTGTGCTTGGATTGCGACTGGGGAGGCCAGACTGCCTCACCACGGCAAACTATATCTGCAGCAAGACTGATATTATGGGTTAATTTTAAGTAATGTGATAATTTTTTTTTCTTTTTTGCACTATAGCCTATTGGGCCTTAGCTATACTGTAAAGGGTTTAGAAAACCCTTCATCCTGGCAACAGGGTTTTTCCCTTTACAAATCTGTGTTCTTTAAAAATGGGGGGGGTGTAGCGGGCCGACTACTGCCCTGCCCGGGTACTACCCTCCACGACTACCACACGCTGCGATACGTCCACACAGGAAAACATTGGCCACGCCCCCAGGACAGAAAATTTTCATCAAATTCGCTTATTTACCTAAATAAGTCTACAAAACTTAACCCCAAAACCCTTTTTAAAAATAACCAAACCTAAATCTTCTAAAAACCAAGCCCTTTAAATTAATCTTAAATTTTCCTAAACAAAATTTTGTAACCTAATATACCTTGCTATTTTCAATAAAATAAAAGGTTAAAATTTTTGGGTTTAAATTAAGGTTTGGTTAGGTTTTATTTAGGTTTTTTTTAAATTTTGGGTAGGTTTGGAGTTATTTTTTAACATTTAGGTAAATAAGGAATCTGACGATAAAGTTTTTTGGTCCCGGGGGCTGGGCAATGTTTTTTCCCGTGTGATGTCCTCTGGCGTTTAAAATGCGCAGTCGTGGCAGGGTAAATATCGGGGTGCTACACTGGGATTGGAAAAAGGGAAAGCGATTTGCTCTTTATCGGGCCCGCTTTTGGGGGACTATTCACTGCTATATGGGCCCACTTGTGGCACTATTCAAATGCTAAGTAGCCTGCTTGTGGCACTATTCAAATGCTAAGTCGGGCCGCTTGTGGCACTATTTGGATGCTAAACGGGCCGCTTGGGCACATTCATTGCGTGTAGGCCCGCTTATGCATTATTTGGGTCTAAATCGGCTTGCTTGTGGCAGATGCGTTTTCTGTGTTGGCCCGCTTATGGCATTATTTGGATCTAAATCGGGGTTGCTTTGGCACGTGCAGTTGCTGTGTTGGGCCCCCTTATGGGCCATATGATCTATGTCGGCCCGTTTGTGACTAGTAGTGGCAATAGTTTGGTTACGGTTTGCCGACCGTCTGACACAGAAACGTAACGTAACCGACACAGCCCGGGGGGCAAACAAGTAGGCTACGCCAAGTTGTCGGTCCCCCAGCCAGGCCGTAACTTCATTACGGGTTTGCCGACTCAAAGCCCAAAATTGCCGTTTGTGATTTGCCGACACTAATTTGATGCCCCCCGTCATGACAATGTTTTTCTGGAGGATACCCCCAAATTTCCGTAACCAAACAAAAATGCAAAATCAACCTACAAGAATTTTTTCATCTGAAAAGTTGTTCCTTAAAAAGATTGGTTGAAATCTGCATCCCTAGACACGTTTGAGAATTAATAATATTGTTTTCTTTAGAGGAATTTGTCGAAAAGCCCCATGTAAGGTCCCTTATTGACAGAGGGAAA
>JACEEZ010000169.1:95000-102395 GCA_016584305.1 Chionoecetes opilio | reverse complement strand
AGTACCTTTTCGCAGACGCCTCAGACAGTAAGCGCACTGCACACTCTTCACTACACTCCCCCTCGATACTGCTCCCGTAATCTACCACACTCGGTTCCACCTCAGCTTCCTTCACTTCACCCTCTCCTCCACTTCTCCTCCCACTCCACACCTCCACAACACCCTCCTCCACAACACTAACAACACCATCGCCTCCACTAGCCATGTCGACGCTAATCTCTGCACCTGCCCACTTAATGGACCTGACTCAACACACACGGAGCTGCCTCCTCACACGTCTTGTCTCTCCGAACGACAAAGACTGACTGAAACTGAGTAACGACTTAACTGAGTCAAAAGCCTGTTCACACTCTGCGGACCACTCCCACTTACTGTCCTTTCGCAGCAAGTCCGTAAGGGGGGCCTGCACCGTAGAGTAGACGTTGATGAACCGCCGGTAGTACCCTATCATGCCCAGGAAACGCTGAAGGGCCCACCGACAACAAGGTGCCTTGAAGTTGTTAATGGCCTCCACCTTAGCTTCAGGGGGGGACACCTGGCTATGTCCAACAACGTAACCCAAGTACTGCACCCGGGCTTGCACAGACTCACACTTGTCCAAATTGACCACCAAGCCAACCTCACCTAGGCGACGAACAAGTGCCTCCACGTGGTCAAGGTGATCCTCCCAGCTGGAGTCAAACACCACCACGTCATCAATATACATGACACAGTTCGGCACCCCGTCCACGACTCTATCCATGAGCCTCTGGGAGGTGACTGGTACAATTTTCAGGCCATAAGGCATTACTTGGCACTGTTACACCGCTCCATTTACCACGAAACTGGCCACCTGCTTGGCACGCTCCGAGAGGGGTACCTGCCAGTAGCCCTTGACCAAATCTACCTTGGTAATGTAGGTGGCAGCCCCTATCTTGTCCACCGAGTCGTCGACCCTAGGCAGAGAGTAGGTGTCAATCTTCGACAGTGTATTCACTTTTTTTAAAGTCGACACATAAGCGCACCTTGCCATCAAGCTTGGGCTACAGGGTGACGGGGGAGCTCCATTCACTGGACCCCCGTTTGATCAAGTTGTGACCAAGCATATAAGTAATCTCCTCCTCCAGGGACTTTTGCCTGAGGGGATTAACCCGATAGGGAGAAAAATTTACGGGCGCGGCATCGCCGACATCATTGTCGTGCACAGCCCACGTAGTCCGCCCGGGGTACTGCCAACCAAAGACCCAGGGTACTGCCACACCAGCCGACACATCTCTTCCCTCTCTCTGGGGACAGATGTTGCAATTTCTCCCTGAGGCCCTCCTGACTGTTGTTCTCCCACAGTCCGACAGGAACAACGTCTCCAAAGCCTGGCTGTTCTCCCGCACCAAGCGTCAGAACCAAGGGTGCCCCTTCTTCCAGGCTTACACCTTGTCCCTTTGGCGGTGGCCGCTCACCCCAAGGAGCCTTACCACTCTCACCATCACTTACTCCCTCTTCTTCTCCAGCCCCCACCACCGGCAGGCCATCATACTCCTCCTCTTCCTCCTCCTCTCCTAAACTGAGAGAATCACTCAACCCTTTCTGGAGGTATGAGGGGCGGTAGTAGGGCTTCAGCATGTTTATGTGACACAGCTGGAAGTCCTTGCGTCGGTCAGGAGTAGCGATCAAGTAGTCCAAATCACACACTCTCCTCTCCACCCGCCCTCTAGCGAACCGGGCCTTCAAGGCCTCGTCCTCCTGCTGCTTGCGGCTTAACTCAGTCGACCCGATTGACATCAACTCCTTGGACAACAACGAGGTAGGGGTTGAAGTGAGGTGTTAAGCCGAGCACCAGGCAGTAAACGCCGCCATTCCTCGTGCTCCCTCTGGTGCGCCTAGCGGGGGAATCAAACTCTTCCTCCTCCAGAACGAGACCCTGAGTGTCGAGTGTTTCAGGTGGTGAACATACAGTCGGCCCCAGCATCCTGACCCGGCGAAAGGCTGGCTTCAATCTCGCCTCCGGCGCACTCAGCAGGGTGATGCGCGTCATACTTAACACCGACGCCCTCACTCTCCCTACTCTTTGCAGTAGCACCCCATCCTTCCTCAGGTTCCTCCGGTAGCCCTGTGTTTCTACAGTCGGCCCCAGGATCCTGCCCAGGCGAAGGGCTGGCGTCAGCCCCGCCTCCGGTGCACTCAGCAGAGTGGTGCGCGTCATACTTAACACCGACGCTCTCACTCTCCCCACCCTCTGCAGTAACACCCCGTCTGTCCTCAAGCTCCTCCAGCAGCCCTGTTTTACTACAGTCGGCCCCAAGAAACTGAGAGGACGGTGGGCTAAGTGTAGCGCCACCTCTGGTGTACCCCGCAAGGTGCGACCCGTCGTCTCCCTACCGGCGCTCTCAGTCTCTACCCCCCTTGCGGTGACACCCTTCTCTACGAGTTCCTTCTCTGGTGACCCTGATGTACTACAGTCGGTCCCAGGAACCTGAAAGGGCACCGGCACGTCCTTATCGACAGCCTTCCTGGCCATGGACCTCGTGACGGCACACACGGGGAGTGAGGCTTTCACTACCCCGCACCCGTTCTCCACTCCAGCCGAGGCCTCAGAGGTCTCCTCTGGGACCGCGACGGGGGGCGTAGGTGAAGGAAACACCCTAGCTCCGGCCAAGTCATTTTCCAGGAGGAAATCTACCCCGTCCACTGGCAGAACATCCACCACAGCCACGTGAGCTGCAGCTGTCACAATAGGACAAGCCAGCTCCACAGGCACACAATCATAGTACTCAGTCGAGTTCATCCCCCGACAGAGCACGTAACACCCTGTGCTAACATCTCTTCCGGTCACATTCCTGCACACTGACTGTTGTGCACCCGTGTCTCGAAAGACCGTGACGGGGTAACATAAACCTTCAATCGTTACCGTGCTTTGACACGTGAAGGGCTTACACCAGTCTAGGGGCGACTTCCGAGAGAGCATATCTGGGGGCGACGTTAATCGGGAAGACACGTCACTGGCATATATCGGTGGAGTCCCTTCCTGGCTACTCCTCAGTGTACCTGAGGCCACAGCGCCACCCTCGTCCCCCCCCAACCTTTTCCCGCCCCCTTGGCTGGACCCAACAATCATGGCCACTGGCTTGGCAGACTGAGTTGCCTTCCACTTAGCACAGTTCATCTTGGTGTGACCTGTCTGCTTACAATAGAAGCAGGTTACCTTAGGGCTAGATGAAGGACTCTTAGGCCTAGTAAGCTTCTCTCCATCACTATTTTCCTTGTGCTGACAGGCGGTTTTATTTACAGGGGCTGCCCCTCCAGCAGTCCTCTCCCGAGAGTAGGGAGCAGTACTACCCACCTTGGACCCCGGCCCTCGTACAGCTAAGACTCTGTCATCGGCCCACGTTGCCGCCTCCTTTAAACACTTAAAGCGTTTCTCCCTAATATTGGCACCTATGTCCTTGTCAGCTTTGTTGGTAAAGTGCTCCATAATGATTAACTCCTTGAGGTCTTTGAAGGAGTCCACATCTTCATTCATTAGCCACTTGCCAAGAGTCTCTTCCAGATACCTAGCACAGGCCACGTAGCTGTCTGTCGGCCTTTTCCGAGCACCTCTGAACTGCAGCCTGTATGCTTCTGGCCGAAGCTCGTACGCCTTGAGGATGGATGTCTTGAATTCATCATAATCCTCCAGGTCATCCACGTCCATGCGATCATACGCCTCCAGGGCTTTTCCCTGCAACACATTAGCTACTATTCCAACACACCACACAGTTCACGAGGCCAATCAAACTCTCGAGCCTTCTTTTCAAACCTCCTAAACCACTCCATCACCTTTGCCTCGTCAAAAGCCGGAACTAGCTTGAGACTTCTAGCGAGCCTCACTCATCTCGGCAGTGTCTTCCCGCGTCGGCACCTGAGGCGACATACGAGTGGCGACAGTGAACTCCAAGCGAGACTTTTCCAGCTCATACTGCCTCTGTCTCTCCGCTTCCTCAGACTGCCACTGCCTCAATGCTTTTCTCTCCTCTGCCTCCAGCGTCCTCAATTCCAGCTGCAACAGAGCCTCCGTCGACATCCCTCCCTGGTATACAGGCGTGGAGTGCATTGTACCGGGGTTGTCACCACGGCCACCCACCGGACGCGAGAGCAGACTGTGTGGTGGGAGTGGGACGGGCGGTAACGACACGTGATCGGGAGACGTTGGTCGGGAACACTCTCGTGAACCAAGTGCAAGAGACGGCATAGTGGACTAGGCTGCACTCAATTGACGTACAAAAGACAACATAAAACAACACAAAACGTATTACACTTCAAGACAGTGTTAACGTAGCAGCACACTTCAAGTATGCTGGAGAGGTCGCCACTGTTACGATTGTAGCCTTAGCGCTACAGACTGTTCACTAAACAGTGAACCGATAGAAGCCCTGCAGCTTCTATCCAGAAAAAGAGAGGGGCCATAGCCCTCCCTTCTACTCTCCTGCTCAAACACAAAAAAATACTACCGATTACAGCCTAAGCTACTGACAGGCCCGGCTGCATCACTAAATATACAAGTGTGAGAACAGCCTCTGCTCTCACTTCCACTCTAAGTGATACTTGAAGAAATATGCTACGTAACACCTCAAAACCCTCACCGCGGTTGTATCTCTGGGCGTTTAAACAGTGCTGATGGAAAGTTCCTCCCTGTTGCGTTAAATACTGGGATGCACCTCCCGTCTTTCTATCCCACTGTCCAGAAGGACTGGAAACTGGCAGTCGTGTTATGAGCTGGCTTCGCAGAACAAAGGTTAATTAGTGTACAGGCGATGTGTGTGTGTGTAAGTGTCTCCTGTGCTAGCCAGAACTCCAAAACACGGTTACCAATCGTTATCCCGCCTTCCGTCCGTCTATACTACACTTAGCACGTGGTAAGCCCGAAGGCCTCACCGTAATGGTGGAACCAACGTGTATTCAATGCTACACAAAAAATACTACAACGTCAGACGCCCTCTAGCTATTCACTGACTCAAGTGAATGCAGGGCAAACTCCCTAAATAATGACTCAACAACTACAAACGTAGCAACTCAACCACGATGGACAGCAAGAGAGGTTACGGAGCAGAGCGGCATTTCTATTTGCTAGCAAGGCCAGACTTCCACTGAACTGGGCGCCGCACGCCTCGTGAGATTGCGGGGCCCAACAGGGGGGCGCACCTGCCACTCTTCTTTCTCTTTCTCCTCATCTCCTCTTCCTCATTCATTTCAGGACACACACCAGTCGGGTCGGGCACTTTAATACTACACAATATGATATATACATATATTTGAATATAGTACGGCCCTAAATCATATAAAATTAAATATATATATATATATAAATAAATATATAAATTATAATATATAATAATATAATAAAATATATATAATATATATTTATATGTTATTTTAATATATATATATAATTATATTATTATAAAAATATATATATATATAATTTATATAATATATTATATAATATGGAAATTTATTATATATATATATTTTTATATGTTTAAAATATAATATATAATATATATAATATAAAATATTATTATATATATATAATAATATATATATATATATATTTATTATATATATATATATATATTTTATATTATTAAAATATATATAAATATTATATTTAAAATATATATATATATAAATATAATATATAATATAATATATATAATAATATATATATATTATATAATATATTTTTAAAATTATATTATATATATTTTATATTAGGGGGGTTTCACTTTTATAGTGAAAAAAATTCAAAGTGAATTTTCGTTTTTGAACTCTTAATTATTGTGAGGGTTTTTTAAGAAACTCCCAAATCCAGAGCTCGTAAAAATAAAAGCATGTTGAGGGTCGCCCCGGTGATCGAAATTTTGCTCTGTTTTCCCCTTTAGCATAGTGTCCTACCATACACAGTTTTGGGGGCTCCATGCCTTTAGATATATTCTTGGCGAGGGGCAACTCGTTTGGTGCATACCCCGACGTATTTTTTTGCTGTTTATATAGCTCTGTATTTATAAGTCAAACCCGAAGAACTAAAAACATCATCTTTTTGTCCTCAGGTCAAAATGGCGCGTTCAATCGGAACAGATGAGTGTTTTTTTTGGCACAGCCCCTGAAGCCCCTCAGCCAGTTTTGTCCTTCCAACAGGGGAAGAGTTCTGCGGCGATCTTCGCATGGATCGAATAGCAAGGACAATCGAAAACTCATGCGAAGTCGTCAGAGTTTGGGAACGGGCCCATATTCCTGTTGTCCCGGGGATCAATCAGAAAAAACTGGAAACCCTCGCGAGAAGTCGAATTTTGTAGGAAGGCAAAAAACGCAATCCGGGGGGGACAAGGCTCCGACGCCTCCTCCAGGGACACTTGCGTATGTTCGAATCCAGCCCCGCACTTTTTTCCTCCATGACCACCTCAAACAGAAGGACAAGGCTTCCCTCGACGACAAGGGGCAAAAAAAATGGTAATGAGACTTTTAAAAGGGAGCATGGCAAAAGAGTTAGGAAACATAGAGGTTGGCTGCGAGAAAAGGAGGAAAGGGAGAAGGATTACAAGATTTGGAGAGGGGAGATGATTGAGTGGTGAGGGGAGTTCCCAGTGAATGTGCTGTTTCTAACTTCTTCGCCGCAACAATCTTCTGCCGGGAAGCGCCGTGCCTCTGTTCTCGTCCGAAAAGGTAAAAGATCACAAAAGGGGGGTGGGCAGCAGCAGCGACAGGGTCAAGTTGACCCTCGGGGGAGAAAAACCAGTTTTCTGCCATCGCTCAGACCAGGGATGTGAGTCCGCCCACCTGTCATTCGCCGACTCGGAAAGTTTTTGGGGAAGGGACAGCAAAAGAGCCGCAAGGTTATCAAAACCCAAGTACAGGAGCCGAGGGGTTTTCCATCCTCGGGGACGGGAAACTCTTGCCGGATTGAAAGTCAGGTCAGTCAACGCTTGGCCATCGTTGCACCATCCGTCCCTTGAAGGAGGAAGCTCCTGCATCCCTGCCTTCCACCCGGTACCGGAGAAGAATGGCCAGCAAAGCGGGAGACCATCAGACACGGAGTTCGAAAACAGAGTTTGGGGGTCTCTGCTTTGACACCCCGCTTCAAAAACGGCGTCCATGCGGCGTTGCACACTCCCCAACAAAAGTTTGGGCGTCCCCTTGTTGAACTTGCGTGCCGCCACCCCGTTATGGGGCTATCCTGGCCTCAGCCTTCAAGGCCCCCTTCGCGACGTAGTCCGGCCCAGACGTTCAACCTTCCCAAAAGGTTCCAAAAGAATGGCCCACCTCATAAAAACCAATGCTACACATCAACGACCCCGATTGGCTGACCATACAAATGGAAGAGGGCGACCCCCTTGAGGTCTTGCCCAAAGGGGGCCGAAACAAGAAGATATAAAGATTTAGCGG
>JACEEZ010000169.1:57500-90000 GCA_016584305.1 Chionoecetes opilio | reverse complement strand
GCTGCTTCTGGCCTTTCTTCGCCACCTTAACTTTTTCTCAAACCCAAGCTTTGTTGTTTGTCATCGTTCAAGAGTCTTAAAGTAAACTATAGGCTTCTGAGAGAGTGACTATGTTTTGTTGTTTAATTGTCTCTTCCAGTTTCATAGAGTCATAGATTCATTGATAGCTCAATTGCGACAAACTAACACATTTTGGGCTTGGACCATTTTCCACATCACAGCAAGTAAACCAAGTCAGATAACTGTCGTTATAAGGACGAACGGAATTACTGTGGTGACTTTTGCTGGCACGTTTGTCGTCGTTATTAACCACGCTCAGACCTGGATGACCAAACTCACTTCATACTAGTCACTTTTCTTTGCCCGTTCGGACCTGCACGGAGCTACGGTCACTTGCAAACTATCACTTCAATTCCAGCACGGACCTGTACGACTATGATCATTTTCAACAACTGTCACTCACTTTCTTCACTTCCACACTAGGGTCTGGACGAGAGGACTCACTTTCAACAGTTATTACTGTTACTTGCCTTCGGTGCCGTCGACACATTTACGTTGTGATCAGATCAACGGCGACTTTACCCGCTATTGCATCAGTACCCTTCGCTTTTTACGAGGAATATTTCCATTTTAAGCTGGACATCATTAACACCACAACAGCGAACTTACTGAGGCTCACGGCGACATGACCACGGGAGGTGCCAACAACGCTCTGGCCTTACGGTTTGCCAAATTATACATGATCTATTCATCGGGGTTCACGTAAATTCACGTCACAAACCAAAGCCGTCTGTATGTAAAAGCCATGCGCCTGGGAAGAGCGAGATGGACCGGACGTCAGTAGCAGAGTCTGCTATGCTGTCGTAGGAGCCGTAGCTCTGCGTGTGATGGATTTACGGGTCGGTAGGCTCTCATTGCAACCACCTTCACCCACTGTAACTTCGCCATTAATATTTGCTCAAAAACAGTTAGCATGGCGAATATGAATAGAAAGCGGAATTTAATTCGATTTCCATTATATATTTGTTTACTGATAAATGAATTGGCCGCATGCATAAATCTAGCGTTAGCTAAATACATAACTCATGAAATGGGGTACTATTTCCTATCTAATATATGTATCAGTATAAAAGATTACTGTTATCTTGGAAAGTTTGTCTAAAATTATCAAATAAAAAAACCGTAAAACACACTAAAGAAATGCCATATGCAGACTCAAGAAATATGCATGGACTTAAACTCGTCGCCATTTAATATTTTGCGTGAAAATATTTGACATGGAGAATATCAATAAAGCTGAATTAATTAGCTTTCCATGATATATTTTGTATTTGATAAAGAATAGAACCATACATTAAATTAGCGTTAACTTAAATAAAATAACTCATCAATCGGGAAAAAAAAAATACCCATTCCATGATCCTTTTAGTTAGTTAACGCAATTATGTATGGTTCTAATTAATTTATCAGAAAACGAAATATAGCAATGCGAAGCTCAATTAAATTCCGCTTCTATTGATATCTCCATGTAAAAAGTTTTGAGCAAAAATATAAATGGCGAAGAGTTAAAGTCATGCATAATTCTTGAGAGTCTCATAATGGCATTCTTAGGTCTGTTTTACGGTTTTTTTTATTTGATAATTATTATAGAATAAACCATTCCGAGCAACCAATATATCTTTTATACGATAAACATAAATTAGGTAGGAAATAACCCGATTTCATGAGGTTATGTATTTACGTGTAACGCTAATTTATGCATGCTGCTTAATTCATTAATCACGAAAACAAAATATAGCAATGAAAAGCTAACTAAATTCCGCTTCTATTGATGTTCTCCATGTAAAATGTTCGAGAAAAATATTAAATGGTGAAGAGTTAAGTCATGATATTTCTTGAGAGTCTCAGTAATGGCATTTCTTTATGTGTGTTTTACGGGTTTTATTTGATAATATATAGAACAAACATTTCCGAAGATAAACAATATATCTTTTATACTGATAAAAACATATAAATTAGGTAGGTAAACTTGCATCTCGGTGGACTCGTACAGACTCAGTCCGTGACGTCATAAATCTCAGGCGCAGCCTTTATAGTGATTGAGAGGCCTTGTCAAACAGTAATTGCATAAAGCTACTGAATACGTATGCATCCGTTTCTTCATATCTTTTTCCTTTATATGTCGCTAAAAACAATTCACAGGAACGCGTGATAAAACTAGTAAGTTGGTAACTCAGTAACACCAGCAGGGCTCGCTTGAGACTGGTACAGTCGTGTTACAGTCTCGTTCAACACGTATTGTGGTGGAATGCGGGAAGTATTTTTTTAAGCAGAATAATTTATTAGTTATTCTCTATCTCTACTTTATCCATCTACCTTCAAAGTACTTATAATATTATAAAAAGGGACCTTGGCATCTACCTGCCTAGCTACATATTTATCATCATTACGAATTCCCATCTTCAATTAAAAAACAAAACTGCGACCTCAAAGCGCAAAATACACCATATCTATGGAAAATCTACGCGGCGCACCTAGTGGGATTCCCACGGCGACAAGTGCGTCGCGGCGCACAGTTTGATAATCACTGGCCTGTCTCTAATCACAGGCGGCACTATAACAACTCCTGCCTGCGCCACAAGGGCGAGGAGCAGCCATCACATCCCTCAAGTGAACCTTCCAGAGAGCCCATCCAAGACCTGGGTCACCAATGCCTAAGGGTGCTATAAGCACACATTTAAAATTTTGTATTTTTTGATTTTTTTAATATAGACTATATATATAAGCAGATGACTAAAGATATATATAATAGATATATAAATATTTATATAGGTATCTATGCTCTCTCGTCTCTCTCTTCTCTCGATCTCTCTCTCTCGCTCTCTAGCTCTTCGCTTCTCATCATCTCTCGCTCTACCTCTCTCTTCGCGCGCGTCTCTCTCTTCTAGAATCTATATATATATAGATACTATATAGCTATATATATTATTATATGATAGATATAATAATAGATTATATATATATATAATAGATATATATATTAGTATATATATATATATATAATATATATATTATAAATATAATATATATATATATATTATATAGAACTATATATATAAATATAATATATATTAATAGAATACAGAGATATATATATATATATATAATATATATTATAAGATAGATCGATATATATAATGTATATATATAATATAGATAAAGTAAAATTAAATATATATTCATATATAATATATAGTATATATATATATATTATATAGATCATATATATATATATATATATAACAATATTAGATATTATAGATATAGATAGAGAGAGAGAGAGAGTAGATAGGATAATATAGAGATATAGATATATATATCATATATTAGATATAGTATAAGTATATAGATATAATATATATATAGATATATGATATATATAGATTATATGAGATAGATATCGATAAGCTGTATAGATATATTATATAATATAATAAGATAGATAGATAATAGATATATATATATATAATATATAGCATAGATAGAGATATAGATATATATATATATAAAGTATATAAATAAAATTATTGTATAAAATATATAAATATAAAATCAGGGCTGCGTCTCCCGCTGTCGAATCAATATAAAACTATTATCTATATATATCTATATATATAATATATAGATATATATATATTAGATAGAGATAGATTATATATATAATATTCTATATAATAGAATATATGATATAGATATTATATATAGTGACGATCGAGAGACCCTATATATATATATATCTATGATATCTATATATATATATATATGTATGAGAGATAGTGGATATATTATATAGATATATAGTATAGATATATAGATATATATATATATATAGTAGATATATAGTGATATATGTATATAGATATGAGATATAGATGATATGGAAGATATACATAGATATATACATTATGATATATAAAATCGAGAAGATATATAGATATATATAGATAGATAATATATATCATATATATATATATATTATATAAATATATATTATCCTATATTTATATAGTACTTATATATATATTATAATAAATATGTATATATATTATATAATATATAATAATACATAATATATATATTATATATATATATATCAGTCATACGAGTCACTACGAAAGCAGAACAGCTGAAGCCTTTGACTACAAGATCACTTCAGGTCTCAACCTTCACAATTAAAGGAGCTCAGACAAATCAATGCCGTTTCGGACGTCCTCGTAACAGCAAACAAGATGAATCATTCAACACAAATGTCTATTGTGGAATTCAAACGTACCCCGACACTGCCTCAACGGAGAAAGTGAATGCCGCAGGCGATATAAAGAGAATCGACAACGGCGCGTACATTATAAGAGCTCGACACACACTGTAGTATATGGCAACTGGTGCACAAAAAAATGGAGCGATCTATCAAGTCCTCATCAACAACGGCTTCAGTGAAAGAGACATCAACCGTCAGACAAGAAAATTGTGGAGAGCTTTGTTGCAGTCTAACGCAAAGAAAAGAGCCAGAGATATAAACTATCTTATGGGATTCTTCACACGCTACCAGGAAGAAGAAAGAAAAATTTACACATGTCAACCGGTAATGGGAAACTACAGAACCCAGAGAGAAGAATAAAACTACATAATATTTACAAAAACAAGAAAACAGCAAACTCCTACGAAACAGCCCTAAAGGGCTGCAACCGAAAGGACACCCCAGCGGTCCCATGTCGTATATAGGAATCAAGTGCAAAAAGAGGAACATGTGAAGTCCTCCATCTGCTAACACGGCATGACGACAACGAGGACTGGCGCAACGTGCTACTTGCCACGTAATCCGGAGGCCCCAAAAAGCACTACTAAAAAAACAGCACACGACGAAAATACAGAAATGGTCAACATCGTGCAACAGATGTTACGGCAAATTCAATTTAGAAGCACTGTGCATAAAGATATCAATCCCAAGCTTAACGTCAAGCATCACTACCTACAAGCTCTCCCTAAGCAGAGAAGAACAAACGGTAGCGATACGACGCAAATCAAGGAGGAGCGAATTCAGCGGACCATATCAGCGTCGATCACTCAACACAAGACCGCTAGACTTCTGAAGTAGCGCCCACGCTGCACCAAAATCATGTTCAATCTACATCTAGGATGAGGGAAAAATCTTCTACGCGCTTTCATAACCCAAGATCGCGCGAATACAGTCAAATGACCAGCTACAGCGAGGTCAAAACTTGATCATCTACTAAAGATAATAAGACACTCTTAAGACAAAGAGAAAATACGTAAAAAGATAATAAACGTGAACTAGCTATCACTTATAAGGATAGATATATATATATATATATATATATAAATCTATATATCTATCTATTATGATCTATACTATCTATTATCTATCTATCTAATCTATCTAGCTATCTCTCTCTCTCTCTCTCTCTCTCTCTCTCTCTCTCTCTCTCTCTCTCTCTTCTCTCTCTCCTCCTTTAAATCTTCTCTCTCTCTTCCTCTTCTCCTCTACTCTCTCTCTCTCTCTATATATTATATATATATATATTATATATATATATATATATATAACTATATATTATTAATATATATATATATACTATATAATCTATATATATATACTAATAATATATATATATTATATATATATATATATAATAATATATATATATATATAATATATATATATATATATATGTATATTATAATATATACATTTTCAGGGTGGGCACTTAAACAATTGATTTTTTATTTTTAAGGGCGGGCGGGGGGTTTTAGGTTCCCATCCGTAAAAATAACGTATGCAAAATTGTTTTGAAAAATATTAATTATTTAAAGGTCGCGAATCGAGTTAAAAGTGAGATTTTGGGGCAAATTTACAAGATTATCAAATCTCGTTTCTGACTTGTGTTACACTATAAGGATGATAAAAGATTCCTAGTCATTTTCATATTGTTTATTGGTTATTTGCACTCAAGTTTGGTAACACCGGAATTGCTGGTCCTACTCCAGGTAACCATCTCTTTGCAGAGTATTAGCCCTCATCGTGGGGGGGAGCATGGGCAGTGGGAACCCATCTCTCACTCTATGTGGGACTGGTTAGCAGTCGCAGCGACTTGAGGTGCGTCGGGTGTCGGTACCGCTCCTTGGTCCGCAACGACCTGCAGGAGAGGAGGAACCTGGCGCTGTCCTCGTCCTCGTGATGGCTGGTTGAGGCCTGCATCAGCGACACACCGCGCTCGGCGAAGTCCATTCCCAAACCCGCAGATCCTGGGCACTACACGAGCGGCGGCTGGTAGATGCTGTCCTCCTCCCACAGTCGTCTGGATGCCTGTGAGGAACCAACCGCCTCCAGTCGAGGATCTGGAAGAGCTGCTTGGACGGACGGCGTGACGAAGCTCGCACCGTCTTGGTCGCAGAGAGCGGCGCTCTGATGCCACTGCGGGACTTTGCGGGGCGGGAGTCCTTGTCCGCCTCTTCCTCCTCCTGAAGTCTATGGCCGGACCATCGTCTCGCTTGGAACACGAGGGGAAGGGCGGGGTCGAAGAGTGCAAGAGCCACAGCCGCTCGCTCAAGTACCCACAAGGTGGCGCGTAAGAACGGGACTGTCGCCTTCGACAGCTCCTTGTCGGGGTAGGCGCGGGAGCGCGTTCACGAAGGCCAGGTCCAGCGGCCGGCGCAGCAGTCGGCGAGTGGAGTCCGGAAAACCCAGGCGGCGGGTACGTGCGGACGATCGAACAGGCGCACAGGCTGATGCCCTGGGCCTCGGCTGCCGTCATGCCCGGACTGCTCCCGAAAAGAGGAAGAACCTTCACAGCGTAAGATAGCTCCTTTGCCAAGACCTGGCCGGTGGAGCGGTCCGGGGCGGGGAGGAACAGAAGTGGATGCCGCGCTTCGGAACTCGCCGAGAGCCAATTACGGCAGAGATCCAGAAGTTCCCGGTAGTCGGCCAGGCTGGGCGGTCGAGGAAGCGGCGGAAGCTGAACAGCAGCTCGTCCGCCCGGAACGTCATCGGCGGTGAACGGCCTCCGGCGTGGTCCTGTCGATGAACTCCCACACCCGCCTTGGAACCATCTTGAACAGCGGATGTCGGGCCGCTCGAGACTCAAAGACAAGTGGAGAAGGCTTCTCCAGGACCAGCTCGTACACGTGCTGCCGGGAGGCCAGGTGGAGGACGGCGATCCAGCTTCGCCGAGGAGGGTTACAAGCCCACGTCACCAGCCCGCTGTCACCGCATGGTCTGTCGAAGCTGATAACGCGGACCCGCTCCTCAGCTCCCAGGTACCTCCAGCGCTGTGAGGCACGGCCTAAGCGCAAAGTCCTGTGCTCGGCTCGGACGGGAGCTTGGGGACTGTTGTGAGGAGCTTGACCACATCCGCCCCCCGACACCAGGACCGGGAGCCGGTCGACGCTCCTCCCCCGCCATCGCTCTCCGAGGGACGATCTTCCGTCCCAGTGGACGATGAGAACGGAACCGTGGGCGTTGAACGCGGCCTTTCGATCTCCTTGGCAGCCTCCTCTCGGACTTCATCCGAGGCGCCTGAAGGATTCGCGGTCAGCACCAGCTCGGCGGGGTCGTTGGCCTAAGTTCCGTGCTGGCAGCTGGAAAACATCGTGAACGCCATTGCGGTTGGACACCTTGGTAACGGCGAGCGCGGCGGCCAGTTCATGTTGAGGTACGGAACTTTCGCACGCTCGACGCATGCGCTTCGGAGTATGTGCCGACGTTGAGGGCATTCGTCGTCGCCATCGTTGAAGACGTTACCCTTAGTATGTGCGCGCCGCAACGGCCGGGTAGGACTGTTGCGGCACTGGCACTGGAGAGTCGGAAGAAACCCTGCCCGGCGGAAGAAACTGCATCCGAAACGCACAACGGGACGGTCAAGTCAAGGCACAACACTTTCGCTACGCTTCCGCCCCGCCGGAGATTCTTGACTCCAACTTCTATTGACTTCTTCCTTTGACAGCAAGGGACATGTCTCGAGAACCGAGAAGAACGCGGGGCTCGTCTCCCTTGGCCAGCAGGAAGGACGGTCCTCTCCTTGTGAGGAGTGTTAAAGCGCACATCTGGTGCGCGATGTCGAAGAGGCGACGCTAGGGATGAGAACGAACTGCCATATTACCTCGCCACCTGGGTCGGCCCGCTCTGCTATCGACTGCTCTTTCAAGGAGGACCCACTCATCTGTAGAGTGGAGGAGTTTGTCGCGCGCCCGTTGGGCTGCCCTGGACTAGGAATGCGTGCCCGGGCCGAGAAATGCGAGTACCTCATCGATCACCTTGGCCGCCGCGGGCTTCTTCTCGTGCCTTCAGTCCAAATGAAGGTGCTAAGGAACAGACGGAGAGCTTTCTTCGTGTTGGGAGTCGGCTCGTAAGTTCGTTCAGTTGTACATGTAAAGGTATACACAGTCGCTGTTGACCTAGTCGTCGCCATCGCAACTCTGGGAACCAGAGAGGGGAAGGCTATAGTGTACGTCTAATTATATAAAATTTATGTAATGCGTCAAACGAAGAAACATGTCAAATGGATGAGGATGGATTGGAAATTCACTGCAGGAACAGCACTTGGGCAACAAAAATGTAACAGAGCGAATCAAAAAACGAACCAACCTGTAGAGAGCGTTGTAAACAGTTGAAGAGCCCACCGGTGCCAACGTATCACTCCTTTCCGTCGAAACGTGCACTAAGACGAGCCAACCAACGGGCAATAATACGGCACCGGAACGCGGGCTAACGAGTTTTTCTTGTTTGGCGAGCCCTGGCCTGGCTCCGATCGACCGGAAGTGGTGTATAAACAATTGTTAGACAAAAAAAAGCCCAACAAATATACGTCGAAATGCAATTTAATGATTGGAAAATGTGTTCGAAATATGTTTAAGTAAATTTGAAAAAGTTGATTTTTTTCCCGAAAAATGTCAACTGTGACTCAATTGCGACCTTTAACTATTAATATTTTTTTACATCCTTTTGCACACATTGATTTTGTACGAGAATGAAACCCAGAAAACCACCCGCACACCTTAAAAATCGGGATAAAATAAAAATCACATATGGGCTAAGTGCCACCAATATATTATATATATAGACTATATATATATATAAGAAGCCTATCATATATACATATATATATATATATTATATATTATATGATCTATATATATAATATATCTATATATATATATATACTATCTATAATATATATAATATATATCTAAATATATCTCTCTCTCTCTCTCTCTCTCTCTCTCTCTCTCTCTCTCTCTCTCTCTCTCTCTCTCTCTTCTCTCTCTCTTCTCTCTCTCTCTCTCTCTATCTTCTTCTCTCTCTCTTCTCTCTCTCGCTCTCTCTCGCTGCTCTCTCTCTCTCTCTCTCTCTCTCTCTCTCTCTCTCTCTCTCTCTCGTCTCCCTCTCTCTCTCTCTCTCTCTCTCTCTATCTCTCTACTCGCTCTCTCTCTCTCTCTCTCCTCTACTAGATATATATATATGAATATATATATTTATATATATAAAAAATATGAAAGAAAAAGATACATCGATCAGCACACACACACACACACACACACACACACAACACACACACACAGACACACACACACACCAACACACACCACACACACAACACACACACACACAACACACACACACAGAAACACACACACATACACAAACCACACCACACACCACACACACACACACACACACACACAACACACACACACACACACACACACACACACACAACAGACACACACACACACACAGTCTATCACACACATCACACACACACACACAGGACACACACACACAAACACACACATAGCACACACAAACAAACTTTGCACACATAACACAACAAAAACACCCAACTGAAATAATATGTGGGTAATAGGTGAGTTTGACGCGACGAGAGTAAGACAAGGTGACACCCTGCCACCCTCTCTTTATCAACACTTCACCCACCACTCTCCACGCCCTCCCAATTGTGATGCGGGGTGTGTGGGTGTCGACTAAACTCCCATACCCATATGAAACAGCAAAAGCACACTAAAACGTAGAAGTTGACATGCTTGAGGAAGAAAGCGACCTGGGAAGGTAAATTCGTTGTTAAAATGCTATCAAACTATTATTACAACATCCACAAATGTTAGAATGCATGTCCTTGTATTTGCTTATGTATAGTATTATGAAAAGCGCTTAAAGAGAAGAACCCAAAAAATAGTGGTGGAGCAAAATGTTAATATAATTTGGACTAAATTATAAAATATATTTGTTAAAGAGATAGAATCAGTAGAAAAACACATTCACACACTAAGACGCTTAATTAAATATACGATATGGCTATAGTTAAGATGAAACAGGTGGGTACAATATACGAATCAGGTAGATTTGCAGACGTGTGCTTAATAGGTTTAAAAATTAAAAATATATTTGTACAAATAGAGACAGAACAAAAATTGGACAGACTATCAGGGTGTGAATTCATCCAATGTATTCATCTAGTTGTGATTTACTAGGAAAGAGCCAAGCATCGGAGCGTACCTCGTTTCTTAATAACTATATCATCAGATTTGCTTTGAAGTCGTGTATATTGATGGGCGGTACCACCTCCTTGTCAAGGTATTCCTCTGTATTGAGAGGGCATATTTCTTGATATCTTCTCTTTAAATAATAATTTTTCACTTCTTTCAAGGACCTTCGGATCTCTCTGTACCTACACAAAAAATATAATTTACACCAAATCTTTCCAGTCCCTTGGAAAACCCTGCACACATACTCAGATCCCTCTTCCTTGCTTTTTTCCAAAGATTTGCATGATCAAAATTGACAATCTTCATCGTACGATAAATCTGTTAAACTTGGATGACCTTCATTGCCGACTGTATTGGTTTAATCTGTACTAATATTATTTTCTGTGCGGTTAGCTAACAACTGTTGAATCAATCATGTTTTTTTTCATCGTATCTTCATCGAAATAATCAAACGCCATCTTATATCTCAAGAGGACCATATGTCTTCCCGATTGATCTTATGTTATGTGACTTTCTGGTGTCATGTTGGTATGACCATATCCCTGTTTTTTTATTTTTATATTAATTGAGATTGCTAAATTCCCTTTTGTCAAACTGGATCTAATCTAATTTCACAGTTTACATTCCCCTGAATCACACTTAATTCCAATTCTGACTCCATTCTGATACCTTATGCATTGATGTTGTAGATGGATTAGCCTATCATTTATCACTTTTCTCAAGCCAACTTGGCACCATCCGCGAATATAAACCTTAAATAGCTAACTATTCCTTCACCATCATCATTATATTAGACCCATGAACATCATGACCCTTGAGGGAACCCAATTACTACTCTTCACCCCTTTGATTATTGATCTTGAATGGCCTTTCTCATATATTCATGTCCATTCAGCAGAGCAGACTTTCTCACCACCAATGTGTTCAATGTTAACATAAGGCCCTTGTATGCGTACTTTACCAAATGCTTTTTTTTAAGTCATGAAGACACAATCCAACCCATTCCGTCTCTTCTCTAGCGTTTCCTCAATAGCTATGATTAGAAATTAGTAGGTTTGTAATGAAGAATGCTTTCTTTAAGCAAAAGCCCAATCTTTTGCTCTTGCTTTAAGCAAAATACTCAATCCTTAGTATCTGTATCTTCAAGGTATCTAATCCATCTGTTTTTCACACTACTCTAACACATTGTTTGCAACGGCATTCATTGGGTAGTGATAAGGCTTATTACATTCAATGGCTCTTCCTGTTTCCCTCCCTTATTAATTTGGACAACATTTGCTCGTTTTCCTTGTCAATAGCACGGGTTTCAAGCCCATTCATATTAATGGGTGTTAGTTCACTTCAGGACATTTTTTATTTCCAAGTCAGTACAGGGAGTGTGTTGTCGGAACTGCCGAGCTATACACGTTTGGTAGTTTCCACGACTCCCACGGAGTGGTTGTGTGTGGTATTTACTTTAGTTATATTACCTAGTTGTGTTTCTACAGAGCCGAGCTACACAGTGTGGTTCCGTCTGTATCATGGAAAGAGAGGATAGTAGGTAGTGGAGAGTGGAGATTAGTGGAGAGTGACCAGGGATTCGAAACCTGTGCTAATTGCGGTTCAGTGCAATGATCGGGTTTTTGCGGTTCCACGAAAAACGTTTTGGGGGATAATCACTGGACCAGTTCTCTGAGTGTTCACGAGGAGCGGCTCGAGTGAAAGGTATGTCTATTTGAATTTTATTGTTTCTTGTACAGGTCGGTAGGATTTGTGCTGTAAACTATGTGTGAATTCTCTTTGAGGATATGTATTGTGACATTTACTTGTGTTGTTGAATGGTTGAAGTTAGTGGACAAATTGAGTATTGTTAGGGGCGTGAGCCGGGGTGCCGTGGGTTGTGTCACATTGCTGTCAGCCCTTGGATGAATTACCAGACTTGTGGTGAGGATTATGCTGTGATAAATTTATCACAATATTGGTTGATTATACTGTTGACTCGTGAGAATACTGCATTACTAAGGGTTGTGGATATAGTTGTCGGCATAAGCCAAGTACTCGTGAAGGTACTCAAAGTACAGTTTATTCAAATGATTTGTCCATACTTATTGGGTATTGTTGTTTAGTCACATGGTGTTGTCACCGCGGCATGCTGTCTAACTAGCAATGCATTTCTCGTTAGCTTTGATCGGGCTCATGATTTGGAGAGCACAATAGTGTAAGTGATTCGGTTATTATGAGTTGAAGTGACGACATGTATACATCTATTTTTTTTTTTTTTTGTGCCTTACGAAGTGTTCAATGGCCAGTGACATGTGTATTACTTTAGTTGAAATTAAGGGGGAAAATGGTTGCGCCCAAGACCCGGGGTGACCCAAACGTCCCCCGAAAAAAAACCTTTTCTGCCCCGGGGCCGGAACACAAAAGCCCCAAAAACTTAAACTCCGGCCTGCATCGGGGCCGGGGGGCCCCAAGGGGCCTCACCCAAGGCCAAAAAAAAAAATCCTCCTGAAAAAACAATACCCTATAATATCCCATCCCCCCTTCCCCAATTAACCTATAAAAATTTAAAAAAAAATTAAATAATAATAAAAAAAATTTATATATATAAAAATATATTATATAATATATTATATAATATTTTTATTATATATTTATAATATATATATATATTTATATATTAAAATATATATATTATTAAAATTTAATTATATATTGTTTTTATTATAATTTTAAATTATTATTTTTTTTATATTATAATTATATAAAATTTATATTTTATATATTTTTAAAATTTTTAATATATATATTATATTATTTTTTAATTTAATAATATAATATATAAAAAAAATTATATTTATATAAAATTTATATATATTAATATATTTAATATATTTTATATTTTTTATATATATAAAATTTAAATATAATTTTAATATAATATATTTATATATATAAATATATTTTAAAAAAAAATTATATAATATATCTATATATATATATTTTATATATATATATTTATTTTATATATATATTAAATATATATATATATATAATATATATTTATTTTATATAATATTAAAATATATATTATATAAAATATAATATATATAATAAAAATTAATAAATATATTATTATAATTTATTTTAAAAAATATATTAATTTTATTTAAAAAATATATATTTTAAATTTTATTTAAATATATATTATTTTATATTATTATATATATATATATAATATATTTTATAGAATTTTATATAATATATATATTATATATATTATTATATAATATTAATATATTATATATATTAATAATATATATATAATATATAAATATTTTATATATATTTTAATATATATAATATATATATATTTTATATATATTATATATATATATATAATATTATATATATTATTTTATATTTTATATATAAATATATATATTATATATATATATTATATATATAAAATTATATATTATATTTAAATTTTTTATTGAATTATTTTAATTATATTAATTTTATATTTTTAATATATATATATATAATTCAATATAATATTCTATTATTATTTTATATATATATATAATATATTTTATTTTATTTTTTTAATTATAATATATTTATATATATATTATATTTTTATTTATATATGTATAATTATAATATACATATATATTATACATATTTATATTTTATAATTAAATAATATTATTTTTATTATCTATATATTCTATATTTTATTTATTTCTATATATTTATAATTATACCTATATAAAATATATATATTTTATATTATATATATAAATATGTTATATATATATTATATATATATTGTTACATATACATAATATGGGAGGGGGGGAAAGGGGTGGTTATGTCCCCGACTGGCGTTCTCGTGGCCCGATTCGATCCCCAAAAAAACCAAAAACCTTTCTGCACCGTCGAGGGGCCCTAAGAACCCCCACATCCCCTCCCCACAACTCCCCTTTCGATTGCGATGCATCGGAGGACACGGGGGGGGCCGGCATGAGCCTCTAATCCAGGTTCTCAATTTCACTGGACGGGGGGCGCACTAGATTATATTTGGATTCGGCGGCGCAGCAGCTATATTATATACATTATATATATATATAAAATTTATTTATATAATATATATTATATAAATATATATATATATTTTTATATATATGTAAAATTATATACATATATATATATTATATTATATATATATAATATATTAATTTTAATTATATATATTAATAATATATATATTTATATATTTATATATATTTATAATATATTTATATATTAAATATATTTTATATATATATATAAAACAGGAAATGGACAAAGGAAATAATGTGTAAAAAACTCTATTTTTACAACAATCCAACTTGATCAGTGGACACGTGTCCCCTGCCTGGAGTTGCTTTCCGCTCTATTTAGGAGGGACGTTACAGACACACTCTCATTTCCCTTCAACAGCCACAATTTTTCCTTTTCTTGTTTTTATATTTGTGAGGCGAGAATCCCAGTTCCCACACGGATATGATTTTTTGAAAATTGCAAAGTATTTTTTGGGCCCCTTTTTGGGATATATGTGGGTGTTCGTTTTCCATTTGAATCCAGAAGCTTTCAATGTCAATCCAATTCTGCAGTTTTAGTGTGGGGTCATTACGGTGTTGATTAGCCCTCTTCTTCAGGATGCTAAGTTGTGGCTTGCTAAAGGATCGTGAACGAATGGATTTTCTCACCATCATAAGTTTCAACAAAAATTTTGGGGGAAAATATTTTTCTATGTTCCTTCAGGCTTTCAAGGTGCTGCTTAATAGGGGGAAAATGTCTGTATATTTACTGCAGCATCTTTTGAAACATATCAATCTTGCCCTTTCATTCCGACCAATTTTTTAATCCCAAAGGTTTAAATTTTGTCGAAGATGCCCCCATATTTTCTTTTTTCCCTTTGCATACTTGCTTAAAAACCTTTTTTCAGCTGTTCAAATATTCTGTCAAGTAGCATAATTTTGCACTCCAAATTTTTATCAGCAGTAATTCGCAGAATTTGTTTTCTCCCAAGGTAAAAAAAGGACATTTCCTCTCTCAGTTCTGCACCCGGTAAACACTTTGCCTCTTGATAAAACCCCCGGACTTCTTTTGGAGAGAAGACCTTCTTGAGGAGGTCCCATTTCTTTACAAAGGGGAAAAAAGTTTTGACTGCTTTGTCTGCTTTTAAGAAAGTTTACCATTTGCACATCATCTGAACAAACTTTAATTCTTTCCGAGTGTTTTAGCAAAAAAGGTTCACGGTGCAAGAAAAATGGGTATAATCAAAACTGGGGTCTCCCTTTTTGACTAAGGACACACAACCTTTTACGTCCCACCAGGAGGCACCATCGTGCAAAATTCCTCCATAATTTCCCGGGCAATCCTTTTTTTTTCAAGTATTCGGGCACTTAGAAATATCTCCTTCCTTGGTTTTGCACCTTTTTTTTGCAGCATAAAAAATGTTATTTTTTGTTATCAGAAAAATAAATGAACACTATAACTGAGGGTTTTTCCCCAAAGTCTGTTGATTTATACGCTTTAAAGCATACATTTTACCCTTTTACGAGTTCACAACGTTTTTTTTAAAATCAAGACGACTGTCCTTGATTCGTTTACCAATCGTGTCGTCTAGGGGGATTTTTTTCACTTCCTTTTCAGCCTATCCCCAACAAGGGGTTTTCACCACCAGCAAACGGAAGGAAGTATGCCTGCTTGAATAGGGTTTTATTTGTTTTGCTTTTCTGTGCCCTAAATACTTGCTTTCTGTCCTTTTCTGCCAAACCCTTCCCCCTTTTTCCCCCAAACCCAGCCTTTGTTGTTTGTTATCTTTCAAGAGTCTTTTAAAGTAAACTAAGGCTTCTGAGAGAGGTACTATGTTTTTTTGTTAAATTTTCCTTTTATTTTCATAGGGTCAAGTTCTTTTTACAAATGCCGCAAACAACACATTTTTCTTTTTGGGCCTTTTCTCTCACACAATAAACCCCAAATCGAAAAATAACTGTCGTTTACAGGCGAACTGCTTACTGTGGGTTCTTTTCTGGCACGTGTCTCGTTTTAAAACCACCCCAGACCTGGTGCAAAAATCCTTTGATCTGTCACTTTTTCTTTGCCCCTCGGGCCTGCCGACTACGGTCACTTGCAACTATCACTCACTTTTCCAGCCGGACCTTACGATTATGCCATTTTCACTGCCTTCACTTTTTTCACTTTTTCCACACTAGGGTCTGGACGAGAGGACTCACTTTCAAAAGTTATTACTGTTACTTTCCCTTCGTGCCTTCGCACATTTACGTTGTGATTCATGATCAAATGCGACTTTACGCTATTTCCTTCAGTAAAACTTTCGCTTTTTAATAGGAACTTTTCCATTTTTTAAGCTTGGACCTCATTAACCCACAAAACGTACTTACTGAGGCTCACGGCTACCTGACCACGGAGGGGCCCAACCCCCAAAGCTCTGCCTACGTGTTTTGCCAAATTATAACTGTTATCTATTCATCGGGTTTTACGTAAATCACTCAAAAAAGTCAACCTGGATAAACCTATGATATACGTAGCATCAGTTTCTATTCATCATCCTATTTCCTTTTATATGTCGCAAAAAACATTCACAGAACGCGTGATAAAACTAGTAATTGGTACTCATAACACCACAGGGTGCGGCTGAACTGGTACATACTTCGTACTCGTTCAACACTATTGGGGTGGAAGCGGGAATTTTTTTTTAAGCATGAATACTTATTTTTTATTCTCTATGTTTTACTTTTCCATCACCCAAAATTTATAATATTATAAAGGACCTTGCATCTACCTGCCTAGCTCATATTAAATTCATTTTTTACGAATTTTCCCTCTGCAATATAAAAACAAAACTGCGACCTCAGAGCGCAAAATACCCTATCTATGGAAAAATTCGCGCGCACCTAGGGGATTCCCACGGCGCACAAGTCGCCGGGTGCACAGTTTTAGAAACCTGCTCTAACACAGGCGGCACTATAAAAATCCTGCCCGCCCACCCCGGCGAGGACAACCATCATCCCTCAAGTGAAACCCCCAGAACTACCCTCCAAGCCCCGGGGCCCAAAGCCTAAGGCCTATAAGACAATGTAAAAAAAAAAAAAAAAAAAAAAAAAAAAAAATTTTATATATATTATAAAAATTATATAATTTATATATATTTACAAGGGAATAATAATTATATTTATATATATTTTATATATATAATATTATATTAATATATTATATTTTATAAATATATATAATATATAAAATATATATATAATATTTTTAATATTATATATATATATTATATTAATATTATATATATTATTTATTATATATAAATACATATAATATATATATAAATATTTTTATATTAAAAATAATATATATTCTTATATATTAGAGAGAGAGGATATATAATATATATATTATATTATATATATATATTTTAAAATAATAATATAATATTATATATATATATATATATATATATATATTAATAATATATTTTATTTATATATATTATATATATTGTATAATATATATAATATATTATAAATTTTTAAATAAATTTTTTATATAAAAATTTTTATATAAAATTTTCAATATAAATATCTATCTTTATATATATATATATATATATATATTTATATTATATATATATTTATATATATTTATATATATTTATTCTTTATATCGCTGCGGGCATTCACTTTCTCCGTTGAGGGGGAGTGTCCGGGGGCGTTTGAATTTACTGACATTTGTGTTGAAAAGATTCATCGTTGAGTTACGGGACGTCCGAACGGATTGATTTGTCTAGCTGCTTTCATTGGGGAGGTGAGACCTGAAGTTCTTGTAGGCAAAGCTTCAGCTGTTCTGCTTCGTAGTGACTCGTATGACTGATATATATATATATATAATATATATATATATATATATATATATATATATATATATATATATATATATATATATATATATATATATATATATATATATATAAATATATATATATATATATATATAAATATATATATATATATATATATATATATATATATATATATATATATATATATATATATATATATATATATAGATTTATTATATATATTTTATATATATATATATGTATATATAAGGTATATATACATATATATATATATATATATATATATATATATATATATATATATATATATATATATATATATATATGTATATATACCATATATATATATACATATATATATATAAATATATATATATAAATATATATATATATATATATATATATTATATATATAATATATATATATTTATCTATATATATATATATTTATATATATATATATATATATATATATATATATATATATATATATATATATATATATCAGTCATACGACTCACTACGAAGCAGAACAGCTGAAGCTTTGCCTACAAGATACTTCAGGTCTCACCTTCACCAATGAAAGCAGCTCAGACAAATCAATGCCGTTTTTGGACGTCCTCGTAACGCAACAAGATGAATCATTCAACACAAATGTCTATGTGAATTCAACGTACCCCGGACACTGCCTCAACGGAGAAAGTGAATGCCCGCAGCGATATAAAGAATCGACAATCGGCGCTTACATTATAAGAGCTCGCACACACTGTAGTATATGGCAACTTGTGCACAAAAAAATTGAGCGATCTACTAAAGTCCTCATCAACAACGGCTTCAGTGAAAGAGACATCAACCGTCAGACCAAGAAAATTGTGGAGAGCTGTTGCAGTCCTAACGCCAAAGAAAAGAGCAAAGATATAACTATTTTATTGGGCTTTCTTCTACACCGCCTACCAGGAAGAAGAAAGAAAAATATCCACATCGTCAACGGTAATGTGAAACCTACAGACCCAGAGAGAAGAATAAAACTACAAATATATTACAAAAACAAGAAAACCAGCAAACTCCTACGAAACAGCCCGAAAGGGCTGCAACACGAAAGAGACACCCCAGAGGTCCCATGTCGTATATAGGATCAAGTGCAAACGATGAACCTGTGAAGTCCTCCCCTCCTGCTACATCGGCATGACGACAACGAGGCTGTCTCAACGTCTTACTTGCCACTTAACTTCCGGAGCCCCAAAAAGTCACCTACTAAAAAAACACGGCATCACGAAGAAAATACAGAAATGGTCAACATGTGCACAGATGTACGGCAACTTTCAATTTTAGAAGCACTGTACATAAAAGTTATCAATCCCAAGCTTAACGTACAAGCATACGACCTACAAGCTCTCCTAAGCATGAGAAGAACAAAGGGTAGCGATACGACGCAAAGCAAAGAGGAGCAGAATTCATCGACCAATCAGCGTCGCTCACTCACACACAAGGCCGCTAGACTTCTCCTGAAGTAGTGCCTCACGCTGCACCAAAATCATGTTCACCTCTACATCTAAGGAGAAAACATCTTTCTACGCTGCGTTCATAACCCAAGATCGCGATACAGCAAAATGACCAGCTACAGCGAGGTCATAAACTTGATCACTAAAAAATAAAGACCCTCTTAAAAAAAGGAAAAAAATCTGTAAAAAAAATAAAAACGCTGACTAGCTATCCTTTAAGGGGTATATATATATATATATAAATATATAATATTATTTAAATATATATATATATTTATATATATATAATTTTAAAATATATATATAATCAATCTATCTATCTACTATCTATCTATTACATCTTTTCTATCTATCTATTATCTATCTACTATCTATATTTTTCTATATATATATATAATATATATATTATATATTAAAATATATTATATATAATGAAAATAATATATAACATATTATATATTATTTAATATATATGTATTAAAATATATATATATAATATAAGAGTATATATATATATATTAATTTTATATATATATATATTTTTATTTTATTTAATATATATTTTTATATATATTATATATATATATATATTATATAAAATATAATATAGATATTATATATATTATTATTAATTATATAAAATATAATATATAATATATATATATATAATATTAATATATATATTCTTATAATATAAAATATATATATAATATATATATTTATATTTTATAAATAATATATATATATATTTATATTAAAATATATATATATTATATAAAACATATTGACAAGAAAAAAAATACACGATCGCACCAACACACACACACACACACACACACCCACAACACACACACACGACCACACACCAACCCCAAAACACACACACACACACACACACACACACACACACACCCCACACCACACACACACCAACACACACACCCACACACACCACACACACACACACACACACACACAACACCACACACACACCACCACACAACCCCACACACAGACACACCAAAACAAAACCCCACCTAGCCACAAACCTTTTGCACCATACACACACAAAAACACACCTGATAATTATGTGTAAAAGGTGGTTTGACGCCGACGAGGTAAGACAAGGGGACACCCTGCCCCCCTCTTTCAAAAACTTCACCCACCAGCTCTCCCACGCCCTCCCAATTGTGATGCGTGGGTGTGTGGGTGTCGACGTAAACTCCCATACCCATATGACACAGCAAAAGCACACTAAAACGTAGAAGTGACATGCCTGGAAGAAGAAAGCGACCTGGGAGTAAATTGTGTTAAATGCTATAACTATTATTACAACATCAAAATGTTAGGAATGCATGTCCTTGTATTTCCTTATGTAGTATTATGAAAAGCTTCTTAAAGAGAAGAACAAAAATAGTTGTGGAGCAAAATGTTTAATATAATTTGGCACCTAAATATAAAAATATATTTGTTAAAGAAGATAGAATCAGTAGAAAAAACATTCACACACTAAGACGCTTAATTAAATATACGAATGGCTATAGTTAAGATGAAAACAGGTGTGTTACATATATACAATCAGGTAGATTTGCAGTACGTGTCTTCCTAGGTTTAAAAAATATATTTGTACAAATAGGAGACAGAACAAAAAATTTGACAGACTATCAGTGTGTGAATTCATCTCAATGTATTCATCTAGTTGTGATTTACAGGAAAGAGCCAAGCTCGGAGTGTCCCGTTTCTAAAACTACTATCATCCAGATTTGCTTTGAAGTCGTGTATATTGCTGGCGTGTACCACCTCCTTGTCAAGGTTATTCCTCTGTATTGAGAGGCTATATTTCTTGATATCTCTCTCTTTAAATAATAATTTTCAACTTCTTTCCATGACCTCTCGTATCTCTCTCGTCCTACAAAAACATATAATTTACACCAAATCTTTCCAGTCCCTTGGAAACCCTGCACACATTACTCAGATCCCCTCTTTCCTTGCTTTTTTCCAAGATTGCATGATCAAATTTTGACAATCTTTCATCGTACGATAAATCTTTTAAACTTGGGATGACCTTCATTGCCGCCCTTTGTATTAGTTTAATCTTTCTAATATTATTTTCTTGTGCGGTAGCCTAACAACTGTTGAATACAATCATGTTTTTTTTCTATCGTATCTTCATCGAAATAATCAAACGCCACTCTTATATTTCTCAAGAGACCATATGTCTCTCCCGTGATCTTATGTATGTGACTTTCTGGTGTATGGTTGGTATTGACCATTATCCACTGTTTTTTTTATTTTTTATATTAATTTCGCATTTGCTAATTCCCTGTTTGTCAACTTGTATCTAATCTAATTTCATCAGTTTACATTCCCCTGCATCACACTTAATTTCCAATCTCTGACTCCATTCTGATACCTTATCAATGCATGTTTGTAGCTGATTAGCCTTCATCATTTATCACTTTTCTCAGCCACTTGGCACCATCCGCGAATAAACTTAAATAGCTAACTATTCCTTCCACCATATCATTTATATAGACCATGAACATCACTGACCCTTGAGGAACTCCACTTACTACTCTTCACCACTTTGATTATTGATCTTGAATGGCCTTTCTCATATTCATGTCCATTTCAGCAGAGCAGCTTTCTCACCACCAATGTGTTCAATTTTACATAAGTCCCTTGTGCAGTACTTTACCAAATGCTTTTTTTTAAGTTCATGAAGACACAATCAACCCATCCGTCTCTCTCTAGTGTTTCATCAATCGCTCATGATTAGAAACTTAGTAGGTTTGTAATGAATGACATGCCTTTCTTTAAGCAAAGCAATCTTTTGCTCTTGCTTTAAGCAAAATACTCAATCCTTAGTATCTGTATCTTCAAGGTATCTAATCCATCTGTTTTTCACAATACTCTAACACATTTTTGCAACGGCATTTCATTGGTTAGTGATATAGGCTTTACATTCAATGGCTCTTCCTGTTTCCCTCCCTTATTAATTTGGACAACATTTGCTCTCTTCCTTGTCAATAGCACGGGTTTCAAGCCCATTCATCTTAATGGGTGTTAGCTTCCTTCAGGACATTTTTATTTCCAATGTCAGTACAGGGAGTGTGTTGTCGGAACTGCCGTAGCTATACACGTTTGGTCGTTTCCACGACTCCCACTGAGTGTGTGTGTGTGTGTATTTACTTAGTTATATTTACCTAGTTGTGTTTTACAGAGCCTGAGCTACACACGTGTGGTTCCGTCTGTATCATGAAAAGAGATGATAGTTAGGTAGTTGGAGAGTGGAGATTAGTGGAGAGTGACCAGGATTCGAACCTGGGCTATTGCGGTTCAGTGCAATGATTCGGTTTTTGGGTTCACGTAACGTTTGGGGGATAATCACTGGACCAGTCTCTTTTGAGTGTTCACGAGGAGCGGACTCGAGTGAAAGGTATGTCTATTTTGATTTTATTGTTTCTTGTTAGGTAGGATTTGTGCTGTAAACTATTGTGAATTCTTTTTGAGGATATGTATTGTGACATTCTGTGTTGTGAATGGTTTGAAATTTAGTGGACAAACTTGATGTATTGCTTAGGTGGCGTGAAGCCGGGTGCCGTGGGTTGTACTTTGCTGTCAGCCCTTGTGATGAATTACCAGACTTGCTGGTGAGTGATTATGCTTGTGATAAACTTTATCACAATTATTGGTTGATTATACTGTTGCTCTGTGAGAATACTGCATTAAGGTTTGGTATAGTTGTGGCATAAGTGAAGGTACTCAAAGTGAAAGTTTATTCAATGATTTGTCCATACTTATTGGGTTATTGTTGTTTAGGTCACATGGTGTTGTCACCGCGGCATTGCTGTATAACTAGAATGGCATTTCTAGTTAGCTTTGATCGGGATATGAATTTGGAGAGCACAATAGTGTAAGTAGATTTGGTTGTTATTGAGTTGAGTGACGACATGTATACATCTATTTTTTTTTATTTTTTTTTTGTGCCTTTTGAAGTTTTCATGGCCAGCTGACATGTGTTATTACTTTTAGGTTGAATAAATGGTGAATATAGCACTGTGCCATATTTATCCTGATCAAGCTTACAATTCAACACCTGCGCTTGGAAAGAAGCTGGATTCAGAATCGGAGGAATCAGCGGGCAAGGTAGCCCTCAGACGGCAACGCGGTGCATCTAAGGCTAAATTCCGAAGGAAGGTAAAGTTTGTCAAAGCTCATCTAGAAAAGGGCTCATCTACGCAAATGTTAAAGGTGCTGTATGAGGATGTAGAAAACAGTTTTGAGGAAGTTGAAGCCCTTCACATGCTGGTGAATGAGTATAGGGATGAAGTTGCCGAAGATGATGATAATGTGTATGGAGTCTGATAAATTAGAATCACTATGTATACTTGAAAAGAAGTTAGGTGATGACTTGAGGAAGAAAACTGGAACAACAGTGAAGTTAAGGCCGTTTGATCCTCCTGTATTTACGGGAAAGATTAGAGACTGACCTACATTTAAGGAGACATTCAACAAATTAGTTGTTCCACAGTGTGGTAGGGAGCCTTATGCTCTCTTGAAGTGTTTAGAGTCTGAGGCTAAGGACCTGGTGAAAGGAGTGGAGGATGATTTTTTTGCCATGAAGTCACGTCTTGAGGAAGAATACAATCATGTAGGTACAATTTTGGAGTCAATTTTGGGAGATATCAGAAAAATCAAACCCGTACCTGAGGGGTCCAATAAGGCCATGATTGAGGCTGTAAATATAATTGAACGATGTTGGCTTGATCTCAAAAAGATGAACTTGGAGTCTGAGTTGAATAGCAGCACAAACTTAGTCATGGCAGAAAAGTTACTCCCCCCCAACCTCAACCGAGAATGGATAATAGTTTACAAATCGCTTGATCCAAGTGTGCCTGCTTTTCCCAAACTTATGTAGTTCCATATTCGAGAAAGGAGTATTCTGAGACATCGAGGTGATGATAAGTCAACTAGAGTCCATTTACACAGTATAATGGGTGAAGTAGGTGTTGAAGGAGAGGCAAGTAAAACCCATGTGAATAATCTGACTATAAATGACCCACTTAGCTTGTCCAGTGTGTTAGAAGCTATTAAAGAGGTGAAGAGTAGTCAAGTGGAATATCAGAGACAAGTATCTGAGTTTATGCAGAATACCAATAATGCTATCAAAACCTTGTCCAAACCTACATCAACCATTGCATCACGGGAACACTGCTGGTTTCATAAATCTAATAATCATGCGGTCCAAAGGTGCTCAACATTTTCTAACTTTAGTAATGATGCCAAGATGCAAGCTCTCAGAGAAAATAATGTTTGCTTCTCATGTTTGAAACCAGGTCACTCTAGTAAAAGTTGCCATAGTAAGGTATTTTGTGAAGTACTTGTAGCAGCAAGTGTAAGTAAATGTGGTCGCATCCATCATCCTTTGTTAAATGATGTTTTGTTTAGTTTTTGGAAATAGACCTTCAATGACAACCATGTCAAGCACCAAATCTCTTGATGGGGTGTTGCTAACGATTAGCCTTGTCGAAAGCAAAGGCATCCCCATGGCAGCAATGTGGGATTGTCGTTCAGATGTGTCTATAATAACACACAGGATGGCAAGGCAGTTAGGTTTGAAGGCAGTGTCTGAGATGGTAATCAATGTCACTAAGGTGGGAAATCAAACTGAGGAACTGCATACTAAGAATTATATAGTATCCTTAACAAACTTGGATAGGAAACTTTGGGAAATAGAGGTATGTACAATGGAAAAAATAAGCTCACCTGTTAAGAGGGTTGATCTTTCAGAAGCAAGTAAGGTATTAAAAGTGGAATCACTAGACATTAAAAGGCCAGAAGGAAAGTTGGAGCTGCTAATTAGGTTGGATTATGCAACATTATTGCCCCAGGTAGTAAAATCCGTGGGGAGTCTACAGTTATGCAGGAATGTATTTGGATACTGCATAAGAGCATCTCATCCCACCTTCCAAGGAATGAGCGATAGGAAATTGACAGTACAAATTAGCCATGCAAGTATGAGGTATGACCTTAATGAAATTAGATTCACGCTTTTAAGTAAATTGGAGAACCAGTTTGAAAATATGTTGACAATAGAAAATCTGGGAACTCAGTGTGCCCTAAAATGCGGCAAATCGGCCTGTCTCTGATAAATATAACATGAAGGAGGAGAGAGAACTGAAATTAATAAAGGAGGGCATTACTTATGATTCAGAAATCAATAGGTTCACAGTCTCATTTCCATTCATTTTTAACCCTAATAAACTCTACAACAGTTAGTATCAATCTTTAGCGCGCCTGAAATCCACTGAGCAGCGTTTAGGCCACTGAAGCCTAAAGCGTTTACCACTAACTAAAGCCACTAAGGCGTTTAGGTCCTGAATACACACGCAAGTATGTGGAGCAAATTGAGGACATGGTGTCACGTGGTGTTGCTCGGAAGCTGTCTCCTGAGGAAGTAGATTCATATAACGGGCCAGTGTTTTATCTTCCTCACCATGAAGTTCTGAAGCCAAATTCTACCTCTACCCCTGTTAGGATAGTGTTCAACTCAACAACAAGTTATATGGGAATTTCATTAAATGACTGTTTGGCTAAGGGTCCAGACGTATTGAGTAACATGTTGGGAATACTATTGAGGTTCCGCCAACATAATATTGCAGCTGCTGGCAAGAGATCAACATTGTCACATATTTATTTGGCGGAACATGGAAACTGAAAGGGACACAGAGGTGTTTGCTTTAAACACTGTAACTTTTGGAGATCGTCCGTCATCGATCATTGCGACACTTTGCTTGCATAAAGCTGCATCAATGAAAATGGACTATCAGGCCACAGGGAGTAGAATAATTTCTGACTCTTATGTAGATGATAAACTAACAAGCTTGCCCAGTATATCAAAGGCCAAGAATTTCATTGAAGAGACATAGGAGCTGTTATCGTATGGTGGATATCGGATTAAACATTGGGTAATTTCTGGCAAACATGAAGGAAGGGATTTACATGTATTAAATGTTCTGGATTCGGAAGAAGAAAAGGTGTTGGGGCTAATCTGGTTTCCTAAAAGTGATCATTTTAGTTTTAAAATGAGACTCAATTTCTCTAAGAAAAACAAAAACGTTTTTGGTGAACCGGATATCGTTCCGACAGAGTTGAAAACAAGAGTCCCACCAGTGCTGATTAGGAGAAATGTATTAAGACAATATGTTCTTGTGTTTGATCCCCTGGCTATTCTAGTTAATATCTCTCTTAAAGCCAAACTCCTCCTAAGAGAACTTGCTGAAATGGTTGATGAGAGTGATAATAAATTGGGTTGGGATGACCCCATGCCATCTGAAATATATGATCAGTGGGTTCAGTGGTTTTTTGACATGTTTAAGGTGGAGCAATTAAAGATTGAAAGGTGTATCTCTCCTGCCGAGTACATTGGGAGTCCAAGCCTGATTATATTTTCTGATGCAAGCTCAAATGCAGTGGGATGTTGTGTTTATGTGCGCTTGAAAATTGAGAATGGTAAATATTTCAACTTTTTGTTCGCCGCAAAAGGGAAGTTGGCCCCACAAAAGCAGACAACCATCCCAAGATTGGAACATAAAGCAGCCGTATTGGCCTGTAGATGAAGATAATTACTTATTTAAGAAATGTCCTACAACTTTGAATATTTCTTGCACATTATAGATTCTGCCATTGTAAGGCTCAGATAAATAATGATAAGCAAAAATTTTCAACTTTTGTGGCAGTTCGGATTGCTGAAATCCAGAGTAAATCGAAACCCGAGGATTGGTACTGGACTTCATCGGGTAACAACCAGCTGATCTGGCAACTAGATGTAGGACAATTAAGGAGACTTCAAATGATTTGACCTGGCAATATGGCCCAGAGTATATGACATGGCCCCTTGAATATTGGCCAACTTCAAATCAGTCTAAATGTGAGCTACCGGATGTTTTTCTAAGTAGTAATAAAACTGTACTAGTTGACAGTTGAAGTAGAGCCAGTAATCACTGTCACCAGATTCAGTAATTGTAAAAAAATGTTGAGAACTACAACTAGAGTGTTGAAGTCTCTAAGTACAAAATCCTTGTTAAGCATCAAGATGGAACCTGATGCAAATGATGTAACAGAAGCAGAATTGTGGTGGATTAGACACGTCCAAGCTACATTACCCCCGGATTGGTCTAAAAGATTCAAACGGTTAGCTCCATATTTGGGGACTGATGGTATTGTTAAAGTAGGTGGACGCATGTACGCAAACAATTGGAGCAACAAAGAGTTCATACTGATGCCAAGGGAACATGCGCTTACAAAGTTGTATGTAAACCATATTCATAATTCTGATCATGCAGGGGTTGAATCAACATTAACAAAAGTTCAATCTAGATTTTGGATCCCAGGAGTAAGAAGGTATGTGAAGTCAGTTAGATCTAGATGCGCTGTCTGTAAGAAAACTGATAAACAGACTGAAGGACAATGTATGGGACCTCTACCCAGTGTAAGAATGGCTCCCGCTCCACCTTTTACAACTGTAGTGTTGATATTTCAGGCCATTTCATGTTAAGGATACTGTCAAGAAAAGATCTACAGGTAAAGTTTATGTCTTGTCACCCGAGCTGTATATATTGATGTAGCTGAAGGATATGACACTGAGAGCTTTCTTACCACCCTGAGGAGATTCGTGGCCATTCATGGATTCCCGAAAACAATGTATTCTGATTCTGGGAGTCAATTGGTTAGTGCCATTACATTTCTAATAGACATGGTTAAACAATGGAATGTGAATCAAGTAATCGCTTTCGGTAGCTGTGAAGGTATGACTTGGTGCTTTAATAAGTCGGCTGATGCACCGTGGGAAAATGGCTGCTCTGAATCTCTGATAGTTTGATAAAACGTGCTTTAACATTATCTATAGACAGTAGGATTGTAAACATCAATGTACTCCAAACTGCATTATTTGAGATTGCTGCATTATTGAATAGTAGACCAATTGGGATTAAACCAAACTGTGAGTGTGTATTTGATACATATCTGCGCCCAATGACCTCTTGTTACGAAGATCTGGAAGAATGTTCCCTATGGAATTTGGGATGAAGCTCGAAATTATAAGAAGAGCTTTGAATTCTTGCAATCTGTTACAAAAGATTTGTGGAAAAGATGGAATAGAGATTTTTGGCGGACTATGATGCTCAGACAGAAGTGGCATCATAATGTAAGAAATGTCAGAGTTGGAGATAGTTACGAGGCGGACAGGAAAGTCGTCAGAAGTTTTTTTGGGAAATTGGCTAAATATGTGGATGCTTTTAGCAAAGTATGTGATTCTTTGGTTCGTGAAAGTGTTTTTGAAAGATATTTAGGGCAAGGGGTGCCTGTTTACTTTTGCAGCCTCTTGTAATAAATATTGTAGTGATATGCCCCTGTGAGAAAATTTTGGTAAACTTGTATAGAATACATGCATTAAGTATGATGTTATTCAATACTTGAGATAGCCACAGTGTTTTCTAATGTGTCCTACTAATTTTCTACACTGGTGGCGCGGCATATGCTGAAATGAATGGATTTAGGTAGTTGGGAGTTTGGGATATGTGGAGATGCACCCAAATTTTAAGATGGTTGTTATTGCGGTTCAGTGCCGTAATTTGTTTGTTTTTTTGTTTTGCCGTTTCAGCTTTTGGGGCTGAACATGGTCAGTACTTTATTTGAAAGTGAATACGAGCACGGACTCATGATCAAGCTACGTCTATTTTGATTTCAAGTTTTTTCTTTAAGGTGGTATTTGTTGCTGTATTATTCCGCATTTATTTCATTCCAAACTTCTACATTTCTATGAGAGAAGCTGTAATTCTATATTTTGTTCAGGCATCTTCCTTTTTCCTAATTATTTTGTATGTCCTCTTATGTATTGACCTCTTTTTTTCCGAGGCAGTAGTCGCTCATTGTCTGTTTCTTCCATCTTAGTTATCAGTTTAAACATTGTAATTAAGTCTCCAATTTCTCTTCTTTGCTCAAGTGTTGGTAGCTTTATCTCTCTCAACCTTTCCTCACTCATAATTGTCAATGGGAAATAGCTTTTTGAATGAAACAAATTGCAATAGTTTGTTTTATTGCATAAACATGTTATTTGGACCCTAAGGAACATCATATCCAAAATGGGACAAATTCGTAGTACTTTAAATTAACAAAGTTTCATAAACAAAATGGCAGCCGTTACTATTGTTTGAGCTTGAATATCTCAACTATCTTTTTTTTGGCATATAAATATATAGAGTACTAATAGGAACATGACCTCAAAAAATCCATATCAGGTATCATATTTGTCCCTTGACCCCTGTGGCTCCCTGGGTAAGATGTCAAACCTTATATTTCATATTTTCAAGGTCAAAAGCATTCATTTTCAGTTACAAAAATTTGTACTAGAATCAATTAATTGAGGAACTAATGTAGTATAGTATAGTATAGTGTAGTATATATTATATATATATATATATATATATATATATATATATATTATATATATATATATATATATATATATATTTATTTATATATAAAGTGTAGTATAGTGAGGAATTAATAGCAAAGTACACATTTTTTAATAGTAATCATTTTATTGCATGTTTTATTGCGTTTGTTCCGCTTGCAGCCAGACATTTACGCCCGATTTGAAAGCGCACAGAGAAGTGGTGAGGTGCAAGTCGGTCTGGCGCACTAAGGTGTTCCATTGCCGACCATAGCGTGGTAGGAAGGAGAGTAGGTAATGTTCCGTCCTCGCGAAGGGACAGTCACCTGATGGTCGATGTTGTGGGCCGCACGGGTAGCATAGGAGGGCGGTGCCCGTGGGTTGAGGCGCAGCTCTGCTAGTTGTAGGAGTTGCATCCTGTGAGCCTTGTACATGACGCACATGCCTGCCACGTCACGCCGCTGCTGGAGAAGTTGAAGTTCAGCAGTATCATGGGTTTTCAGACTGGCCAGCCGCTGGGCTCTGGATTGAACCCGGTCAAGGAGGCCGAGGTATGACGGTGGGCAGCATGCCATGCGGACCATGCGAAGGGCGAGTACTCCATCAGGGAACAGACTTGTGACTTGTAGAGTGTGCCGACTCCCTGAGAGTCCAGAGGGTGCGCGACGCGTCGGATGCAGCTCAGTTTCCAGGCAGCATCCTTGGCGACCTTCCTGACGTGGCTGATGTACGTGAATCCAGAGTCGAACTCAACCCTCAAGATGCTGATCGACAGAATCCTGGAGGTGTATTCTTCTGCCTTCCAGGAGAATGGCGTGTTGGTCCCAGTTGACTCCATCTTGTCTGCGGGAGATAAGAATGGCTTGAGTCTTGTCTGGTGCTAAGGTGACTTGCCATCTCTTACCACAGGAGGCAATGCTCTGCAGTGTCTGGTAATGCGTATGACTGTGTTGTGGCGGTCACTCCTGTCACAGGTGAATGTGACAGTACAGTCTTCTGCGTACCCTCTTGCCTCAGAAATCAGCTGCAGGATGTCGTTGAAGTACACGTTCCATAGTAATGGCACGAGTACATTTCCTTGATGGACACTGGCTTTTATAGAGTTTTCAGTGGAGGTGTGACCATTCACCACCACGCGCAGGGTTCAGCCATCAGGTACTGTCAGCGGTGGGATGCTCTCGTCACGAGAGAAGCCCTGTTGTTGTTTGATGCTGCTCCTCCAAACCTTAGTGCCCACTGATTGACCTGTTAGCTTTCGCTTGAGGTGATCCCTCCAGTTGCTGATCGCCTCTTTCTGAACTCTTTTCATATTTTTACAGGCCAGTTTGTGCAGGTGTTTATATCGTCTTGTGGGGTGGGATTTATAGCGTAGCCATGCTTCTCTTGTACTCTGCTTTCCTGCATTGAAAGCCAAACAAGGGCTGGTTTCCCGGTTTAGACTTGTATGCCTGGCAAGGTACAAATATTCTTTGGCAGGACATCAGGATTTATGTGAAGTTCTTTGCTTGTGTGTCAACGTCACCTGTAAGCACTTCAGACCACACAATGTTGTCAAGTGGTGCCTTCCTTGCATCCCAGTCCCCCTTGTCACATAGCCAGTTGGTACGAGTCACTGCCTCATCTCGGTCGATGGCCAGCTTAATCCTAGTGAGAACAGCCAGGTGGTCGGAGGAACCTACTGTTGCTAGCGGGCGGCAAGTTAATAGACTTCAGGGCAAATCGGTTATTACAGGGTCAAGCGAAGACCCTGAGATGTGGGTGGGGAAGCCGACGTGATTGATGTCTCTAACACTAAACAGCTCGTCAAACTGCCTCTGGACAAGGTAGTGGATGAGATCAACCTCAATGATTAGATGCTTACAGGAGTGCTGGAGGAGCATGGCATCAAAGTTGGTGGTCAGGTAGTGAAGGGGCTCGCCACCTTGCCGCTGTGGCCGGTAACATACGCACAGCAGGATGGAGTCTTGAGTGTATGTCCACAATCTGAAGAACTTCCTCTCCATGTGAGCAGGAAGGTCGACGGGGAGAGCTTGTACAGGG
>JACEEZ010000169.1:25000-47500 GCA_016584305.1 Chionoecetes opilio | reverse complement strand
CACCTTGCACCGACAACGCCAAATACTCCTGCTGAACAAGTCCATAACCCCATGGGCTATGCCAATCCGTCGTAAGACTTTTTGACGTGACACGCCGTCATTATGGACGGCGCTACCAAGGTATGTAAAACTTTCCAAGGTATCAATGTCCTCGCCGCACTCATGAACTGACTGTACTGTTTCATCTATTAAGCCTCCAAACACCTGGACCTTGATCTTGAAGACAGGAGACTTCAAGTCCCAAAGGCTTGCCTCCTCATGCAGCGCCTCGAGAGCCATCACCAGGACCTCCAGCGACTCAGCAAAAATTACTGCATCATCGGCAAAAACAAGATCAATGATCTTGTGTTGCCCACAACATGAGACGAGAAGCTTTTGACTCAACCCTGTTTAGGAAAGCTGTATAGTGGATCCCCCCCAAATATATGAGACATACTACAAGCGGATAAGGCCCCAGTAGAGAGCAAGCAGCTGGGAGGGATACAAAAAAGGACGCAGACGCCACAGGACACCTAACTTCTCAGAAGGTGTTTTAGCAACAGATGAGATGTGAGATTTCCTAGTTCAGATAGGTAAAGGATATTTCAAGAATGTTCATTGTAGAATAAGGAGATAGTTGAGTGTCATTGAAGAAGAGGGGATAGTTATCTGGTAGATTTTGTCGAGTAGATAGGTGAAGAAATAGGGTTTTTGAGGCATTGAACAAAATAAGGTTTGCTTTGCCCCAGTCAGAAATTTTAGCAAGATCAAAAGTTAGGCGCTCGGTGGCATCTCTCCGTGAATCACTTAGTTCCTGTTGAATTGGACGTCTAACAAACGATGTTGAAAAATGCAGGGTAGAATCATCAGCGTAGGAGTTGATAGGGCTTTGAGTTAGACTTGGATGATCATTAAATGAATAATAGAAAGAGAGTGGGTGATAGGACAGAACCCTGGGGAACACCACTATTGATAGATTTAGGAGAAGAACAATTTCCGTCTACAGTAGCTGCAATATAACGGTTTGAAAGGAAACTTAAGATGAAGGTACAGAGAGAAGGATAAAAACCGAATGAGGTTAGTTTGGAAATTTAAGATTTGTGCCAGACTCTATTCAAAAGCTTTTGATATGTCAAGGGCAACAGCAAAAGTTTCACCGAAACCCATAAAGGAGGATTACCAAGATTCATTAGGAAAGCTAGAAGATCGCCAGTAGATCGCCTTTTACGGAAACCGTACTGACGATCAGATAGAAGATTGTCAGCAGATAGATGCTTAATTAAATAAGAAAGCTTTTTTGTATATCGCTAATGAAGGCATATGAGTTAAGTCTGAATCTCAGCAAGACTAAAGATGAGAAACTAAAGATGGTCCATCTTTATAACTGTCTTACGACAGTCATTTTAACCAAGTGATTTGTCATTGATTTTAGCTGAGCAGATGCTTTCAAGATGTTTCATTATGGTGGCATTTATAAGGAACTTGGAACATGTAGCACCAAACAATACAACTTTAATCCGAAAGTCAAGATAAGGTGAATTTGGGTTGCTAGGTTATGATAGCCATACAAATCTGGCAACATCTCTATCTTTTGGAAATGAACTAGACCAGTAAGAAAGCCTTTTATATATCGCTAATGAAGGCTTATGAGTTAAGTCTGAATTTCAGCAAGACTTAAGATCACTAATTAAAGATGGACCTGTATTAAGACAGTCATTTAAACTAAGTGACTTGTCATTGATTTTAGCTGAGCAATTGAACACTATTCTTATTGGAGTGGTAACAGTTTCCTTTAAAACTCCATGATGTGCAAGTAATGACATGACTCTGTATTTTAAAATAAAATTCCTTTACATCTTCTATGAGCTCTCTTTGAATTAGATTTTCAATAACACAAGTGTATTGTTAACCCGGGAACTGCGGGAGCAAAGATTTTTTTAGTGCCGGCAGTGCGGGGATGTGAGTAAAACAGTGACCATTACAGAATTGGATGCAAATCACATCAACGTCAAGGTAGTAAAAATCCGCATCCGGCAATATATATATTTTTAACCCAAACGTATGGGGTTGTGGTGTGGTTGTGGTCGGGAGTTGAAATATCTGTCGCGAATGGCACCAAACCGCTAGCGACAGCCTACTGAAGTGACGCCAGGTATGCCACTCCTTGGGATTGTTACCAAGATTTTGAGGGGATTATTCAAGTATTTATCCAGTAATTTATCTCAAAGTAAGCATAGGTACCGTTGTACCGTACCTTGAGATAAACTACTGGATAAATACTTGATTAATCCCTCCAAAAGTCCCAAGATAAACAAAAAATATCCCACCGCAGGACCTATATCCCAAGATCTTGGGAAAAAACCCAAGGAGTGGTATTCCAGCGTAGAGCTTAGTAGGGCAGATGATGGTGTGTGGTATCGAGGGCTGACATCAAGGCGTATATGTGACACAGTTTGTAGACTTCTACCTACGAGTGTTGGCGCGGATTTTGTATGCTTTTTAAAATTGCGCTTCCGGAAGGCATGCCGCAGTCGCTCAGCAGAGCCTTCCGGAAGGCATGCCGCAGCCCACGGTTAAAAATAACTGCTGTTGTTATCAAATTTATTTTTTACATTTTTGTAATCTTCCATATGCTAGACCAAAATTATCAGGTAGTTTATCTTTGTGTTTCTTCCACGGTAATTCTACCTCATATTGTTGTTCTTTCTCATCATAAGTGATAGCGTCCCTGAATGTGGTTAAGGTTTGTTGATCATTAGGTTTAATCTTTTGTGGGAGTATTCCTATATGATCTAATTCCCAAAACTTATTGATTTATATAAGGCATGGTTGATAGTCACCTTAAATATGTTCAGTGACTGGATGCACTGCTAGTTTTAAGACTGATACGGTTTCTACCTGGGCTGTTTCATTCCTAATACAATGTGAGCTACTCACGGCATATCCACATTTGGTGGGTAGGATAATCAGATTGTTCTCCTTGTAGTAACCAGGGTGTACCAGGTCATAATAGTTATCTTCACCAATTAGTAATTATATTTTATGTTGTTATTCATATAAGGGTCTATTAATTTATACCCCTTTCTTTGTATTTTTTGTAAAGTTACATTGATAACATTGGTTACCTTGTTTTTGGGGTAAGCTGTCCACAACTAGGGGTTTCAAAGTATATTCTAGAGTTATATTTTCGTATCTAATAGACATGATGTCATATAATTGAGACTCATGTTCACCAGTACAACTTTGTAGCTTTAAATATTTTGTACCCTCTTTTCTATGGTATAATGAGGACAGTTATTCCCTAAGAATAAATGTTTGCTGGGAGCACTGATCCATAGTATGCCCAAGGCCCTAGTATGCCTAAATACCCCTCATTTTGTTTCCAAGGGCAAGACAATTGTAGGGATGATTGTAGTGAGTGTAGATGTAGTGAGTGCACAGGTTGTTGATTGGCCTCCTCTTTCCCCTTTCACTCCACTATGAAATTTTATACACAGCATATGAAAGTGTTTCTCACCACTATGTTTACAAGCCTGAATATTAGGATTAGAACACCCTGATTTACCATGGTAATTGCCAGGCACCCTTTACATAAGTTCAAATTCCTAGCAATGTTTACTTTTTGACTTAGTTTAGAATACTTTGGGCATCTGAATATTTTATGATTGCTGTGACATAATTGACATTTAATTTTAATATTTTCAATTATCCTTTCTTCTTTCATCACCATAGTTTGTTTAACACTAAAGGTGGAAGCTGTGGCTTGAAACTGATTCCCTCCATATTTAGCAAACCTATATGAAGTTGCTTAAGCAATTCATTACAATTTAGTTAATTATTATAATTGAGTCCTCTCCTAGTTACTTCTTTTAATGATGAAGGGGATTTATTAAAAAATTATAATTGCACAGATTTTGTTACTAGTGATTTATTGAAATTATCAATATATCTCACAATATTTTCAGCATGGGCATGAAATTATTTCCATGCACTGGCTTCATGATATGCATATGTTATTTTACAAAGGCTGCTGATGAGAGCAGTTTGCGATCAGGTTGTCCATAGGTTTCCTTCAGTAGACCGACAGCAATCTGATATTTAGAGGCTTCAAACTTCAAGCTTTCAACTAGTTGTTTAGCCTCAACCATAAGTTGTCCTATTATATAGGTAATTTTTTTAATATCATTTAACATGGTATTATTATGGACCGATCATAAAAGAAACTAAATCCAAAAAGTAATCCAATTCATGGTATCACCTTCGAATGTAGGCAATGTTAGTATAGGTAGTTTAAAGGTTTCATGTTGGTTACTATGTTTTGGGAGCCCGCTGATAGCTCCTTCAAGTTTGCCAATAACAACATTAATTGATTCAACACATTGTAAATAATTTGTCTTCTCAACTGCAATTATCTCATCTTCATACTTCTCATACAAATGATCATTAATTCCTTCAAATAAATTTAAGGTGATCTTTAGAGTATTCTTTCTTCCCGTTAGTTCTGCTCGAGAAGCTTGCTGTATGAAAATTTTCCATATATTTTATGAGCAGAGTGATACTAGCTCTGAGACCCCCACCCCCACCCTTATCCTCCGCAATTTCTTAATTTCCTCCGCTATATTAGTGAATTACTAACAAGTAGTTGGCTAGTTGTAGTTAGTATATATGGCAGTCACCACCCGTCTGCTTGCTTTATAATTTAGAGTGAATCAAAATACTTTCGAGCTATTGCTCCAATACGCGCTGGTATAGTTTTTCATTACCGGTATGACCCATGTGGACGCCGTCTAATGAGTGTTGTGCTTTTGCCATACACATGGCCCTATACCTCTTATGAGTATATTGTAGTTGACAGAGTTGGGCACTGGGCAATTGAATGTATTTAAATACTAAATACTAAATGCATGGAAAAACTGTATCTAAATACCAAATACTAAATTTATTTTACGAATGTATTTAAATACAAAATTTATTTTACACATGTATTTAAATACTAAATATTCAATACATCAATTGCATTTAAATACATTTGTAAATACATTTCAAATACACACAAATTTCAACATGTATTCAGTAATTCATGTTTAACAATATAAAATGATTGATAAAGGATCGGTGTTTATAAGACAGGCTAACGGTGATTATCAGACAGTAGGACAATAACTAAACTTGTCGGTAGGCTAGCTCTACCCCCCTGTCCCGTGACTCACGCCAGCCCGTCGCAACCCTTTGCGACATCACTTGGCGTGATGTGGGTGATGCTGTTAATATGATGAATCCAGGTCCTGTTGGTCTAGTCATCCCACCAGGTCTGGTGTGATGTTATTGCCGGTGTTGTGGCGAGACCGTGAACGTCCGTAATTCGTGGTCTTAATTGGAACTGAGCTCCAGCCGACAATACGGCCTTTATAAATACCCATAACGGTATCATGGCGCATGCAAGGTGCCTCTATCATTCTCATCATTACAGATATCCCTTATGATATTTATTGAAATAAATATTACCCATTATTAAGATTCGTTAACATTAAGATTCCTGACAATCCCTTTCACTGGTAAACTCTGGAACTCTCCTCATTTTTTTATTTTTCCACCTTTCTATGACATATCTTTTCAAGAAAGGAGTGACCAGACAGCTCTCGAACTAAATTGGCCCATCCCCATTTCTTTATACTCTTACCGTCTTCTTTATGGGGACTGACAACTAAGCGGGCTTTTTTGTTGTTTCTCTTTTTTGGCCAGTCCTTTGTGATGTAAAACAAGGAAAAAAATGTTCTATTACTCTGGGGCAGTCTCAGGACCAATCTAAGTAGATGTTCTTCTAGCACTATACCTTAACTAAGTGGGGGTTATTAGATAATACTCTTCAGATTATCCATGTAATGATTAATGTTCCCGTGTCAGAGACCCATAATTTTGAGCAGAGTCCTTTGATGAGGTCATTGTCTCTGGCATGAAGGAATATATTCTACCCTCTTTTTTTTATAATTGTAGGCCCCATAAACCTTGGAGTTAATATAAGAACATAAGAACCTAAAAAAATAAGGAAGCTACATGTGGCCGCGAGACCTACACGAGGTAGTTCCTGTTACTTGACACTAGCTACTTCCACCTTTCATCCTTATTCATGAATTCTCCAGCCTCCTTTTAAATCTCCCTAATGACTCCACACTAACGACCTGCCTACTTAGTCCATTATAATAATCTAACACTCTATTTGTGAACCAGTTTTTTCCTATTTAAAAAGAAATCTACTTAAAGTTATATCTACTTTAGGAATTTAACTTATTTTGCTCGCGTGTAGTCTTTGGTAGAAAGGTAGCTCACATACGTTACCGTAGCCATAAAGTACTTCAAAATAATTATCTATATATATCTGCCCCTAATCATGCAAAATTGATTCTTCAAATTGCCAAAGATTCCTTACCAAATAAAGAATGTCAATATCGTTTTGGATCCAACTCAATGTGTGCCTTCTGGCAGCCTACCAAAAAAGTCTCTCCCATAATCATTCTTCTTCACTTTTCCCTCCTATGCCTTTTCGACATGTTTTTAGAGCTATCTCAATTATTTAAGAAGATAATATTTTGCTCAAACCGTTCATGCTTGTTATTATGATTATTCGTAATGATGTTTTCTACGCCCCCTATAGCCTTGATCCTCGGAAGGGTTACGGTTCTAAAGGAACCCTTCGTATTATATTAAGAAACAATGCCTCGGTGCTTACACCCTGCCTGTTCAAAGTTTCTCCTCTATGTCTATCTACATCTATTTTTTCCTTATGCTGGAAGCTTTCTCATATTCAACCTGTTCCTTAAAAGGTTACCGAAACTACTGTCTTGTATTTTTGACTTCTTTCCTTTCTAAAATTATTGAATCTATACCTAATAAGAAAATTGTTACTGGCGATCTTGTGGCTTTCTTAACTCTATATTTTGTATCCACTTTTAGGAATTTATGTGAAAGTAAGGCTGTTATCTTGATATATAAAAAAAAAGATAAACTCTGGCAATTTTTTTTATTTCAAATACAATTTTTGGTTTCCATACTTCTCTTTACAATTTTATCTTTGTCTCAAGTTTCCTCTGTGACCACTCTATAGCTGCTGTTGTACATATACATTATTTTTCCAAGTATGTTAATTCTGATGTTCCACAGGGCTCTATAATATCTCCCACTCTCTTTCTATTATTCATTAATGACCCTCAAAGTCTAACTGAATGCTGTATTTACTCCAACGGTGATAACTATGATCTGCATTTTTTTTACATATTTTACCAACTATATCAATTATCCTCTCTTTTCTAATGACACATCAGTCTCTTTCTGAACATTCTTTGGCTATCCTTTACTAAAAATATTCCCTGGAGATATCACATATCATCTCGTGTCAAAACAGTATCTATGAAATAAGTGTCATGTGGCGTCTTCGTCAATTTTTCCATTTTAGATTCTTGCTATGTACAGGGGCCATATCCTACCATATATGGAGTATGCCTCATATGTTTGGTGGACTCCACTCAAACAGCTCTCTTTAACAGGGTTGAGTCAACATTATTTAGTCTCATCAATTTCCCTCCTCTAACTAGCTGTCTTCATTCAAACACGCACGTAATTTTGCTTCTCTTGCTATCTTCAACCATTATTTTCATACCTACTGATCTTCCTTTTGTTAACTGGATCCCTCTCCCCATTCCACGGCCTCAATGCACAGGATTTCCTATATACTCTGATCCATATTTTGTCAGTCTTTCTTACGCAAGAGATAATCAGCCTCTTCAATATATCATATTATATCTTTCACTGGTAAACTCTGGAACTTCCTGTTTATACTATTTCACATTCCTCTACGACTTAAATTCTTTCATGTGAGTCTTAAGACACATCCCAAACCAAATTGGGCCTCTCACATTACATGACTCACTATTTGCTTTACTCGGACTTACAATCAAAGGGTATCTAGCTGATTTTGTGTTTGTTCTTGGCCAGTCCCCTTTGATATAACAAGAAAAGCTATCAATCGATGGCAATACAGAATAGAGGTTAGCTATTTTCTATTGAGTTCTTCAAATAAGTTTTATGTATAATTTGTACTACCTCTGCTGGGCGAATAGTGTTGCTAATGTGTAATAACTTTTCAAAACACAAAATGATAAGGTTTAATATCTTTATTTGTGTAATTGTTCCTATATAATCCACGCTGGTTATATATCACACTTGCAGTCCTCGAGGAGAATGTCTTGTAAATATATAATTGTGATCGTTTAAACAATGAGTCCATATTGAATAAAGAATGAAATCCATATTGGTTATTTGAAAATGTTGCAACTGTGATAGATGATTACCACTCACGTTTGATGGACTAATCACACGGTGACGACAACTTATGTGATAAGTATTATTTCTGTATCTTGAGCTACTAGCAGGGAAGTCATTATATTTCGGCTGTTCAATATAATATAGTGGATATTTTTGTTTGATATATTGATATTTATCATTCTGCAGGTGCCGAATCCACCTTCGCACTGTGGTGGGGCTCCTTCTTGTTTGCCTTGCTATGCACCTAACTGACTGACCACAGGTCCGCAGCCACATGAACAACAGGCGCTCTGCTAAACAGGTCTTAATATTGTGGTGATGAAGCTGCATCATTCCCAGCCCTGGGATAACACAAGTATCTGAAGGGCAAAATAATTGCATCAAATCAGGATGATTTTGAATATAAGATAATATTTACCATTGATGCAATTTTTCATAAAAACATGTTAATTAATATAAAAAAATATTTTAAATGTTCAATTTTGTGGTCTTTGGAATTACATATATGATTTTAAGTAATTTGTGAAATGAAACATCTAGAATCGTGTACTACAGCATAATCAGTCCATATTTTCAATTTTGTACTCATATATGGGGTATATATATAAGAATAAAACTAGAAAATAAATATATATATATATTGGAGCCCGTGTATATTATTACATGCTAATACTACTAAATATGAAACTTTTAATAATAGGGGGTTGGCGTGGCATAAACAACTTATTCACTAATCAATGATCATGGTTTATTTAAAATGCAGGATATGTATAAGTCTCAACTGGTGAAATTTGTATTTATAAACTTAAGTGCTGTCACATTTATATATTTTCATGTTGTATCTATTGTGCATATTTTGAATTTGAAAAGCAATTTACTGAAATCAGATTCACAAGCATAAGACACAAAATGGTTTGTAACTAATATATTGTCTCCTGAATGGAATATACTGCTCTGGTATTTTATGAATAAGAGTGCATCATTAATGATTAAAACTTAAAACTATCTTATTAATGAAAGTAATATTGTAGGCATTACAGTATATGTAATATGTAGGTATATATATATATATATATATATATATATATATATATATATATATATATATATATATATATAATATATATATATATATATATATGATATATATATATATATATATATATATATATATATATATATATATATATATATATATATATATATATATATATATATATATCAGGGCTTTGAAACGGTTTAAGGGAACGAAAACGAAAACCGAAACGAACGAAATTATGCTCTGAACAAAAACGGAATCGAAAACGTTATCACATACACTGTTCCGGAGCAAAAACGCTATATTAAAAGCCCTGTAACCGGTTAATAACGTTTTTTTTTTTGTTCCATATTCCATTTGGTCAATAATCCATTTTCACTTCCAGTAGCCAAATTATTTAAGTAAATAAGTCTTTTATCTGCAAACATTCTTCAATCTTCATAGTCTAATGCTTGGTGCGCCGAATATCGGTGTGAGTGTCCTAAGTTCGAGTCCTTGGAGTACCACATGTATTCATTGATCTGGTTTATTTAATTAATGGTTGGTGATATTTCGAATTAATATATTTTTTGCCATATATAATATTAATAAATTTTTTATTGATTAATGTCTTTACTTTACGGCAACTGAAATTTCATACTCCTAGACTACGCTTCCTGTATTGTCAATGTAAATGTGTTGCCTTATTTAAGTTGTATAATAATATAGTTCTTACGACATCTAAGGGTTTGATTTTGTTGGATAATGTGCACCATGAAATGTATGGCTTTATTACCATCTATAAGAATGAAGTCATGTATAGGCATTACCATTTATTAGGACTAATAGCATATTCATTACATGGTTTGAGAATAACGTTGTAACCGGTTTTAATTTCTTTCTAACCGGTTCAGGAACGTTATGTTTGGAGGAGGAACGGAAAACGAAACGTTAATTATATTGTTTTCGATCGGAACAAACCGTTTGAAAAATAATTTCGTTTTTAGCCCTGATATATATATAATATATATATATATATATATATATATATATATATATATATATATATATATATATATATATATATATATATATATATATATATATATATATATATATATATATATATATATATATATTATATATATATATATATATATATATATATATATATATATATATATATATATATATATATATATATATATATATAATATATATATATATATATATATATATATATATATATATATATATATATATTTATTTATGTTGCATATAGAACTGCACCAGCTCTCCATAATTTTCTTGGTCTGACGAATGATGTCTCTTTCACTGAAGCCGCTGTTGATGAGGACTTGAGTAGATCGCTCGATTTCTTAGCGCAGGAATTGCCACGTACTACAGTGTGTGAGAGCTCTTCTTATATAAGCGCCGATGGGTGAGTCCTTATATCGCTGCGGGCTTCACTTTCTCCGTTGAGGCAGTGTCTGGGGTTCGTTGGCTTCACGTAGACATTTGTGTTGAATGATTCTTCTCGTTGCGTTACGAGGACGTGTAGAAACGGCATTGATTTGTCTGAGCTGCTTTCTATGGTGAAGGTGAGGCCTGAAGTATCTTGTAGGCAGAGCTTCACCTGTTCTACCTCGTAGTGACTCTTCGTTTTGATGAAAATGTCATCGATGTAGCGGTAATATATGTCGGGCTTGTTTAATTTCTTAAATACTTCTTCTTCTATGCAAGAAAATTATGGAGAGCTGGTGCAATCCTAACGCTAAAGAAAAGAGCCAAGACATTACTATTTTTTACCGGGCTTTATTCTCCACCGCTTACCAGGAAGAAGAAAGAATAATATCACAAATCGTTAACCGTAATGTGAAACCTACATACCCAGAGAGAAGAACAAAGCTACAAATATATTACACGAACAAGAAAACCAGCATCCTCCTTCTCCGAAACAGCCCAAGCCAGACGAAAGAGACAATCCAGAAGTCCCATGTCGTGTATCGTGAGAACGAGGAAACTGTGAAGTCCTCCCCTCCTCCTACATCGGCATGACGACAACGAAGCTGTCGCGATGTCTTACCTGCCACTTAAGTTTCGGAGCCCCCAAAAGTCACCTCATAGAAAAACACGGCATCACCATCACAATAACATTTTTAGAAGAAAATACAGAATTTGTCGACATGTGCGCAGATGTACGGCGACTTCCAGTTTTAGAAGCACTGTACATAAAAGATATCAATCCAAGGCTTAACGTACAAGCATACAACCTACAAGCTCTCCCAAGGATGAGAAAAAAAACAGGTAGCGATATCCAATCCGCAGAGACGCAAAGCAAGGAGGAGCAGAAGTCATCAACAAATCAGCGTCGCCCACTCACACGCGAGGCCACCAGACTTCTCCTTAAGTAGCGCCTAACGCTGCACCTAAACCATCCCATCTTAAGCTACCCACCCTATCCGTTAAACACCCTCAGCAAATCTTCCATGATTTCATTACAAACTATACAAAATAAAGCACTAAGATACGCACTGGATGAAAAATAACCATACAGTAGAAACACCAAAGAATTAAACCAACAAGCTGACGTTATACAATAAACTTTACCTTATATGAAGGAGGCCTCAACATAAAAACAAGACTGCTCGAAATACTAGAAGACAGAACATATGAAGAAATTATCACAGACCATAACCAGCAACCAGTTTCATGTCTCTTGTTGCAGTGTACGCTCCTACCGAGATGCGTAAAACTGAAGAAAAGGAGATGTTCTACGCCAAACTCGACTCTGTATTAGATCAATGTCCTCCTCGGGACACACTCATTGTCTTGGGCGACTTCAATGCTACTACTGGCACTGTGAGAGATGGCCACGAGTTATGTGTTGGTCCCCATGACTCCGGTACCAGAAACACCAACAGTTCTCTGCTTCTGAACTTTGCAAGGTCCAGAAGGTTGCGAATTGCAGGTTCTTGGTATCAGAGACCAGAGCTGCACCGCTGGACATGGTATACTGTAGTAATGCCGGAGGGGTAGCAAAGGAGATCGACCACATACTCGTTTGCACTCGTTGGAGGATCCTCCAGAACTGCAGGGTTTACCGGAGTGCTGAGTTCTTTGGAACAGATCACAGACTTGTTGTTGCTACACTTAAGCTTCATGTCAAGTCCAGAAGAATCTCAAGAGGTAACCATACTGTATTTCATCATGAGAAACTGAAGGACTTGACATGTGCTCATGAGTATGCGGTGGCAGTCTCAAATCGGTTTGATGTGCTCGGTGCTCTCGGGGACCCTGTAGAACTGTGGGATACCTTCAAACGTGAAACTCTACAGGCTGCCAAGGAGTGTATTGGGGAGCGCCCGAGGTCAAGGCGAGGTTTTGTCTCAACGGAGACGCTGGAGAAAATCGAGGAGAGTCGCGCTGCCAGGCTGGCTGGGAACCGAGACCAGCACAGGGCTCTGTCACGCCGGACTAGAACCCTCCTGGGGAGAGACAAGGAGAGGTATGTCAGGAGTCTCGCTGAGGATGTTGAGGGTCATTTGAACGCTAATGACCTCCGACCCGCCTACCGAGCCCTGAAGAACCTCCGTTCCAAGTCTCCTTCTCGGGCGAGTGCTATTCGAACAGCAGATGGGCGCCTCATGTCGGACATGGATGGGCAGATGGCTCGTTGGGCTGAGTACTTTGGGCAGTTGTTCACGGTAGACCCTCCAACTGAGCAGCTTCACACCACTGGGTTACAGGCAGTGGATGCCGATCCTCCCATTGACGAAAGCGCACCCTCTCTTGACGAAGTCAGGGAGGCTGTAGCAAAGTTGAAGGGTGGAAAGGCAGCTGGTGTTTGTAATATCAGTGCGGAGCTCCTCAAAGCTGGGGGTGAGGCCATGATCCACGGGTTGCATGCTGTCCTGACTGCCGTGAGGCAATCAGGTACCATTCCTCCTGCCTGGAAAAGGGGGCTGGTCGTCCCTATCTGGAAAGGGAAAGGGGACCGTCAGGACTGCAACAATTACCGCGGTATTACACTGCTCAGCGTACCAGGCAAGGTGCTTGCCCATCTATTGCTGACACGGATTCGCAGCCATCTGGTGAAGCATCAGAGACCTCAGCAGTCTGGGTTCACGCCTGGTAAGTCAACAACGGACCGTATCCTAGCGCTTCGTGCCCTGGTGGAACGCCGACGTGAGTTTCGACAGGGGATGCTTGCAGCCTATGTTTTATCTCAAGAAGGCGTTTGACTCAGTGCATCGTGAGTCACTCTCGGATCTTCTGCGACTTCGAGGGATTCCTGCAAGGACTATGGTTTTTATAACTGGTCTGTATTCTGGACTGAGAGTGCTGAGAAGTGTGGGGCAGGTGTATCCGGCTTCTTTTCCCGTGAATACAGGAGTGAGGCAAGGGTGCGTCCTTGCCCATCACTTTTCAACGCTTGTATGGACTGGGTATTGGACAAGGTTGTAGATCAAAGTGATTGTGGAGCATCCGTTGGCAACACCAAGATCACTGATCTTGTTTTTGCCGATGATGCAGTAATCTTTGCTGAGTCGCTGGAGGTCCTGGTGATGGCTCTGGAGGCGCTGCACGAGGAGACTAAGCCTTTGGGACTTGAGGTCTCCTGGCTGAAGACCAAGGTCCAGGTGTTTGGAGACCTACTAGATGAAGCAGTACAGTCTGTTCATGCATGTGGCGAGGACATTGAGATCTTGAAAAGTTTTACATATCTTGGTAGCGCAGTCCATAATGACGGCGGGTCACGTCAAGAAGTCTTACGGCGGATTGGCATAGCCCACGGTGTTATGGACTCGCTCAGCGGGAGTATTTGGCGTTGTCGGTACCTGTGCAGGAGGACAAAGATCCGGATCTTCAAATCGCTTGTGATCCCTGTCTTACTCTATGGTTGTGAGACATGGACACTAAATAGTGACTTGAAGAGACGAATCAATGCCTTTGGTAATAAGTGTCTTCGCAGAATCATGGGGTATCGCTGGGATGATTACGTGTCAAATCAGCGATTGCACCGTGAGACTGAATCGAGGCCTAGTACCTGCACAGTCCGTCAGCGCCAACTTCGGCTATATGGGCATGTGGCACGTACCCTGAAACCGATCTTTCCCATCGGGTTGTATCTGTAAGAGACAATCCGGCGTGGAGGAGGCCAAGGGGGCGCCCACAAGGCTCGTGGCTGGGGCAAGTTGATGTTTCTTGTCGAGAGCTGCTTGGTATGGGAAAGGAGCCTGCATGGGAACTCGCGCGTGGTGACCCCCGGGAGTGGCGTCGTAGGGTGGGCGAGGCGACGCGCCCCCCGGCGTATGCCCCCAATGATTGATTGATTGATAACCAGCAAGAACATGGATAGTTTAGAAAACCAATCAAACAATTAAATAAAGTAAAACCACAACCACTGTATACTTACAATCAGCCAACAATAGCAGGAAACTAACAATCAACCACGCCACTCCTTTACGCCGCTGTCGCGAGACGTACCAAGGCTGATGGCGGTGCGGGGCGCGGCCTGGATTCGGTGTTAAGCCGGGGCGGGGTGTGCGTGCTGCCCGTGCCGTCACCGGCGGCTTACCCCGTGGCGGTGGTGGAACCACCCTTCCTCCACTTGCCGAGTCGCCGCCGTGGGACGTGCCAAGTCTGATGGGGTGATGGTGAGCATTTGCCTCCCGCACCATCACCGATGGCTTTCCCCACTGCGGTAGTGAAACCACCATTCCCCCACCTACCCAGTCGCCGCTGTGGGACGTGCAAAACCTGATGGGGTGACGGTGGGGCTGTGCCTCCTGCACCACCACCGACGGCTTTCCCCACGGCGGTGATGGGATACCTACATGATAAGTATCATACAAAGCAAAATAACAGGAAGTCTTATCGCCAGGATGTGCGAGCTCTGCACTCAAGCAGTCTTAATATAATATTATATATATATATTATATAATATTATATATATATATATATATATATATATATTATATATATATTATATATATATAATATATATATATATATATATATATATATATATATTATATATAATTATAATATATATATATATATTATATTATATATATATATTATATATATATATATATATATATATATATATATATACATGCATATGTGGGTAGGTATGTGTATGTGTATGTGTATGTATGTGTATGTGTAGGTGCATGTAGAATGTAAAAAAAAAAAAAATTAATAACACCTATCATGTGTTACCTTTTCTTTTTATGCTGTATATAATGTATATAGGAAAAAAATAGCACCTAGCATTTTTTACCTTTTTTTTTTGTATGCTGTTATATTGTAAAAAAAAGAAAAGCAAAAAAAGTAAAACCCGATCCTTGTCACCTAACTAGTGCTAAAACAGCTTGAACATTTTTTGGGAAAAATATCTGAAAAAGAAAATAAAAACAATTAAAAAACTGTTATTTGAAAACAAACATTGATAGATATTACAGTATACAGAGTACTCTTCGACTTCTTCTGATGCCCACCTGACCACTAGTTATATTAACTAGGGGGGTTTTGCCACACTTTCCCAGGTCAAATGGATTTTGGGGCATTGTTCCTTGATGTATTCTTGATGACTTTACATCATTCTGGTCCTGGTCACTCGAGCATGCCCAAGTTCTTATGTGTATTTTGGACTTGGTAGGCGTACACATTTTTTTGAATCGTTCTGCATATTCCCGTTATGTGGGGGTCAGCACCCAGCGAACTAAGGCTCCTTTCCTCAGTGTGTAACGGATGACACCACCTTGGCTTTTAGCCTCGCGTTTGATACTCTGTTCGAGAGCCTGATCCGTAGGAACGCAGTTGATAGTCCTTTTGAGCGTTTCACAACAAAAACCACCTTCCGACATGTGCTGAAACATTCGTGGAGCTGACACTCCAAGTGACGCATTTCCGCCAACATAGAATGGGGTGCATCGTGCATAGTTGCTGCGGCCTGCCAGGAAGAAGTACGGTATGACTTCAAGGACGGCGGTAAGGTGCTTTTCAAAATCAGCCTCACGGTCTGCCCGAAGAAAACTTCAAGAGGGTGTCACCAGCATCCAGAAAGCTAATCCAGTAACGGAATGTTGCTGATTGTTCTCTTCCTGTGTCTTGAAACTTTTTCATTGTCTGAGAAGAGAGGATGACAAGCGCATTTCAATCCTGACACACAGGGAGTGCAGGCTTCCGGGATTGCATTTTTAAGGTTATTCTCTAGATCCGCAATTAAGTGCGTGGTCTCATCATCCAACCAGGGCAATTGTTTTCATTGCAAAGGTTTCGGCAGTGATAGAAACAAGTGAAACAGTGCTTCGTTTACCAGTCTGAATCCTCTTAGACCTCTGGCATACTGCTTCCCTTGAAAAACATCAAACTCACGGATCCCATGAGCATACACTTCAGGTACTGCCCAGCATTTGGGTAGCCCCACCATCACTAAACAGTTTCCCCTATACTGGTTTATGAAACCCATAGTGGAGATGCATCCCACCAACCCTCATCGTCCCCCGCCCACCCAAAGGGGGTCTGGCTCAGTCCGGGGAATCTTTTCAGCCTTGTATATATTGCCAGGTCAGCAGTGACCAGAACATGTTTTGTCCCCTGCTTTTGCAATTTAAAAAACCAATTTCAGAAAAGTCGTGTAGATCGTAGAGAAGTCAGGGGGTTTGGCGCAAAATAAAGGGGAGATACCATTTCGAGCCCATTTGGAATTTCTCTCTCGCAACTAAGAATTAAATTTCCACCCCAAGGGGAAAATACGTGAGATTTGGGGGGGTTTTCAGGGCCATTTCCCAAATAAAGTCTTTTAGTCCCCAATCACTAGAAAAAAATTACCCAAAGTTTTTTTTGGACTTCCCTTTCACACAGGGTTTCTGGTTTAGAGGGGGTTTTGGGTTGTAGGTTTGTTTTCCCTCCTCACCCCAAAAGACTTGGCCCGGGGGTTTTTTTGGGTTTGATCTTCGAATGAAAGGGTTTTTTCTGGCCTGGGAGACAGCCATTGAATGGGTAGTGTTTTTTCCGCTATTGTTGTTCTTTTTTGATCAAAATTTGTAAATTTGCCCCCATAAACATTGGTTTTATATACAATTTTCAGGATCATAGACAAAAGGTCACGGGGTAATGAACGTCAGACGGGGTTTGAAAGCTGGTCCAAAGCAAGGGCATTGAGGAATCACGCACTTTCTCAAAAGGGTATGCTGGCCCAAGAGAGGACGGTCTTTATAAATTCTCGCTCCCCATGGTCGGGGGTTTGCACTTGACAAAAAAAACCCAAATTTTAAGGGGAGGTATGGGATTCTACAAACTAGAAAAATTCATTTTGTGAAAAATTTGCAAAAATCTCTTTTAAAAAAATGCCCCCTGGAGTCTCAGATTCATAGTTGTGGGGTTGTAAAATTTCTTTTTTTGAAGTACCCCAGGGCAAGAAATTACAAAGGATTCGGAACAAAGTCTTGCACTTTTTTGTCTCCATATTCCCACTAAAATCAAAAACGATCAGATTGATTGAAATGTCACCAAACATTTCCTGTGATACCACTGCCTTATGCAAACAAAAAGGTCCTTTTCTAAATTTGACATCACCCAAGGATTCGAGTTCACATTCCCCTTTTCATTTAAATGTTTCTTGTAGCCTCACAACGTTTTTTCAAGGCCTCGGAAACCTGTGTTTCCCCCCTGGGGCATACAAAATCAGACCCCCCGGGCTGGACGATGAAGGGAAACCCTTTCTCCAAAAATTCTTCTGAAATTTTCCCCTTAAATTCCCCTTTGGGACAAAAATCTTTGGGTTTTTAGGTTGACCTCTGCTGATATAGAAACCAATGGGTTAATTCAGGACGGACAAGGTTGGGGATAGGGGGGTTTTGGAAGGACATCTCTTAAATCCCCTTTACAAAAATTTTTAAAGGGACACGCATTGTAAATTTTAAATAAAAACCCTTGCCCTAGCACTAGAAAGCTTTAATATTGGTAAGCGAAATTAATCCAAATGGGAAAGAGCGATGATAATTTTGAAACCCTTTGGGGCAAAAAAAAATCAGTTTTTGGGGACAGCATTCGCATTTGAATCCTATAGCGTTTTCTAAAAGGCTCCCTCAAGCACTCTTTGCCTTTGGGGTTTGGAAACCCCCGTCCCATTTGAGGGGGTTTCCGCCCATTTTTTTCTCCTTCCAGTTATGTGTTTTCCCACATATAAAAACACCCCTGATCGAATGTCAAATTGCGAAAACATAAATTTTAAAATGATAAAGTAACAATCGTGTACGGTTTTTGCGCAAGGGGTTTCTTTGTATAACTGAAGACAAAGTACGAGTCAACAACGGCCAAAAATGGGTACAACCCCAAATTTTGGGTATTTGGGGTCCAAACCACCATTAAAGTGGGTTTCAACCCCATATATTGTGAGAGTGTACTTGGCAGAAAGGAATTAATGTGATGTTACCAAGTTTTCAATCTTTGTAAGTGCCATAATAGCAATTTTTAAGATATTCAAAAATTCTCAATTTTGTATGGGTGAAATGGGTTAAATAGGTTAAATGGCAATGTTTGAATTTGAATCTAACTGTAAAACATCGTTTTTCACAAAGTAGACATCCTAACGAATCCAACGATACCAAATTTGCCTTGTTCTAAAGTGTGGAGGGGTGAAGCTAGATTTTTGGCTCTTGGCCGCTCCAGTATTTAGGACTCACCCAAAACTGACCCCAAAAAAATCCTAAGATAGACAGAAAATATCCAAAGGTCGTTAAGAAAATATTGAAACTGAATCCTAAATAAGGTACATAAACAACAGGAGAAATACTTAAATAATTCCTCCAAAAATACCAGGATAGACAAAAAATATCCCAAGGCCATGGCCTATATACCAACATCTTGGGAAAAAAAAACCCAAGTCGTGGTATCCCTGCGTACAGCATAGTTAGGCAGATGGTGATGTGTGGTATCGAGGGCTGACATAGCGGCCTACATGTGACACAGTCTGTAGACTTCTACGAATGTTGGCGCGGTTTGTGTAAGCAATTGAAAAATGGGCTTCCGGAAGGCATGCCGCAGTCGCTCAGCAGAGCCTTCGTGAAGGCTTGCCGTAGCCCACGGGTTAATATTGAAAAACACGAATGAAATAAATATTGCTGGCATGTTTTCACAAATGGAACAAATTAAGGAGTGTGCATGACAAACTTCGGGAAAGAAAATAACTGGGACAACCTAATATATATATATATATATATATATATATATATATATATATATATATATATATATATATATATATATATATATATATATATATATATATATATATATATATATATATATATATATAATATATTTTATATATTTGATTAAATATATAAACACCTCAACAATAAGTACAAATACATAGTGTGACGTGTTGGCTGTGAGGTGAATCTGCTTCTATCAGCAGGCGGCATATGAGGCAGCATATATAATAATAATATATATTATATATATAATATATATATATATAATATATAATATATATATATATATATCATATATATATATATATATATATATATATATATATATATATAAATATATATTATATATATATATATATATATATATATATATATATATATATATATATATATATATATATATATATATATATAATATATATATATATATATATATATATATATATATATATATATATATATATATATATATATATATATATATATATTATATATATTGTGTGGCGGCTCGCACCGCTGAGGTTTCGAACCGTCGCTCATCCAGCTCGAGCTCTCTCGCCACCGAGGTCCTCGGACCATCATTCACGAGCTCGAGCACACTCGTTAGCCTGGCGTGATCGAGGTTGACCAATCAAAGCCGACCAGTGAAGAGAGGTGCTGGGGAACGCCTGCTGATAGAAGCAGTATTCACCTCACAGCCAACACGTCCACACCATCTATCTTGTACTTATTGTTGAGGTGTGTTACTTGTCCAGTAAACTGAATCGCTTCACTAAGTGTTTTCATCAGAACCCCTACAGTGGTGACCGCGGAGAATCCAAACCGGTCTTTTTTGGATTTCAACATGCCTACTGACGACGTAAAGGATCAGCAGAACGCAGTTTCACTCAAGCGCTCACTTTCTGGACTTCACAGCCCCAAGTATGGTTCGAACAAGCTGAAGCCCAATTCCACATAAGCCAGATTACTGCCGATAACACCAAATACTACTACGTGGTTGGCGCGCTGGACCAGGAAGCAGCTGGGCACATCATCGATTACCTCCGTCAGCCACCAGCCGATCAGATGTGCGAGGGGATCAAGACACTCCTTAACAACACGTTTGGTCTCAGTAGACGTGCAAGGGCAGCTAAACATCTTGCACATGGATGGATTAGGAGACCGAAAACCGTCCGTGCTCATGAATGCTTGCATTAATGGACGGACACAAGCCCTGCCTCCTCTTCGAACAAGTATTCCTGGAGAAATGCCCGACGACATCCGCCTACTCCTCGCCGGTGATGACTTCCAGGACCCAGATAGCTTGCAGCGCGAGCAGACGTTCTGTGGCAGGCCAAACAGCAGGGTGAAACTATCATCAGCAACGTGGCAGCTACGGCCCGACGAGTTACGCGAATAACCGAACGACCGGTGAATGCTACCAGCAAGGACAAGGTGCTACTATTACCAAAGGTGGGGCTCCGAGGCCCGCCGATGCCGCCCACCCTGCACGCATTCGGGAAACGCCTTGGCCGGCCGTCAGTAGTGGCGACTGCTGCCGGCCATAAACACCACCTCCTCTACATTTGTGATCATCATGCAAGGCGGCGTTTCCTGGTTGACTCAGGAGCAGAGGTTAGTGTCTTGCCCCCACTGGCACGGACACTCGCTTCGGGAAGAAAGGTCATCCCCTGACAGCTGCCAACGGCAGCAACATTATAACATACGGGACCCGCACGATCCCCTTCAACTTCAAGTGGACGTTTACCATCACCGACGTCTCACAGCCACTGCTTGGCACCGATTTCCTCCGGGCACACTCTCTGCTCGTTGACGTCAAAGGACAACGTCTCGTTAACTCTGAAACGTTCGAGTCGATTAACTTGCGCCACGCCGAATGGCCAGCAGCCCGACTCGGCTCGGTAACCTTTTCCGACAACGAGTATGCCAAGATCCTAGATGTCTTCCCGGACATCATAACGCCTCATTTCCAATCAGCCGTACCCAAGCATGGGGTGCTGCACCATATCCCCACCACCGGGCCGCCTCTCCATGCACGCGCACGCAGGCTACCCCACGACAAGCTCTTACAAGCCAAAGAAGAGTTCCGGAAGATGGAGGAAATGGGCATAGTGCATCGCTCAGACAGCCCGTGCGCGTTGCCGCTGCACATGGTTCCGAAGTCATCAGGAGGCTGGAGGCCATGTGGGGACTATCGCCGTCTCAATGAGGTAACAACAGCTTATCGGTACCCCTTTCCCCACATCCAGGACTTCACGGCGAATCTTGCCGGTGCCAGGATATTTTCTAAGATCGATCTGGTACGTGGCTACCACCAGATACCGGTCCACCCAGACGACATAAACAAGACTGCCATCATCACTCCGTTTGGACTCTTTTGAGTTCTTACGTATGCCTTTTGGCCTTAAAAATGCTGCTCAAGCGTTCCAGCGTCTTATGGACAAGGTGGGCCGTGGTTTCGATTTTGTTTTCATCTACCTCGATGACATTCTCTTTGCCAGCCGTTCTCGACAGGAACACCACGTCCATCTCCGGCAGCTCTTACAGAGGCTAAATGAGCATGGCCTGGCCATCAACCTTGCCAAGTGCCAGTTTGGTCTATCATCCATAACCTTTCTCGGCCATGACATCGGGCAGCACGGGGCTGTGCCGCTTCCATCCAAAGTCGAAGCCATCCGTAAGTTTCCTAAGCCCACTACGTTGAAAGGACTCCAGGAGTTTATCGGCATGGTGGCCTTCTACCACCGCTTCGTGCTGGCAGCCGTCAGGATCATGCAGCCGCTGTTCAGGGTTCTAGCTAACAAGCCTATAGAGCTCCTTTGGGACGATGCAACTACGACCGCGTTTGAGAGCACCAAGGAGGCATTAGCAGAGGCAACTATGTTGGTACACCCACGAGTCAACGCACCAACAGCTCTCACGGTCGACGCATCTCACACAGCCGTAGGTGGAGTG
>JACEEZ010000169.1:17500-20000 GCA_016584305.1 Chionoecetes opilio | reverse complement strand
CAATTATGAACGATTAGGAAGACACCTGGAGGGGATTATCGGAGGGGGGGGGGGATATAGGGTAAGGAATGTAATTGCCCTTTCAGCGCAGTTGCAGCTAGAAAGGCCAATTATGCAGGATTAGAAAGACACCTGGAAGTAATTAACTGGGGGAGCAGGATAAAGGAATGTTTCAAGGTCAGCGCGGATAAAGCTGGAAGTGAGGTCGGGGCGGAGGGGGATTACACATTATTTGTAAGGAATTTAATTGAAGGACAGAAACAAAATATTCGTTATAGGGCGATAAGGTCAAGGAAGAGTGACCCGAAATGGATGACCACTAGTTTAAAGCACAACATTGGAGTAAAAAGAAACATGTATTTGAGGTTCAAGACTGGACAGGTGAGCAAAGAACAGTATAACGTGATAGCGAGGACAGTGAAGAGATTAACAAGAGTAGCTAAGAACAAGTATGAGATTAAAGTAGCCGGACAGGCGAAAAGAGACCCAAACGCTCTATCAGGTTTATAAAACCAAGACAAGGGTATTAGTGGGGCCGTTAAGATTAGAGCAGGGTGAAGTCTTAAATACGGATTAGGATATGTGTAAAAATCTAAATTATTATTTCTTAAGTGTTTTTACTGAGGAGGATACACAGTCAATACCTGAAAGTGAACAGATGTTCAAAGGAAGCGATGAGGAGAAACTCAAAGATATGGTGATAACTAGGGAAATGGTGGAAAAGGGTATTGATAAAATGAAGAATTTTAAATCGCCAAGACCAGATGAAGTGCATCCCAGAGTATTAAAAGAATGCAAAGAGGTTGTTAGTCAGTCGTTAGTGTACCTTTTTCGGAAATCGGTTGGGATAACAGCGATGTGCCGTTATTGTGGAGGAAAGGAAATGTAGTCCCCATATTTAAGAAGGGAGACAGAGGACTAAGTTCAAATTATCGACCCGTTAGTCTAACGTCAGTGGTAGGTAAAATATTGGAATCTATTATGTCAAAAAACATTAGAAAACACTTAGAAAAACATAGTTTGATCAATGATTTACATACAACATGGATTCACCAAGTCATGTCTCACCAATTTATTGTATTTTTATAGAAAAGTTTATGAGACTGCAGATAATTATAAGGACTATGATATAATATACCTGGACTTTAGTAGGGCATTCGACAAAGTACCACACGAGCGACTCTTAAATAAGGTTAGGGCTCATGGAATAGATGGGAAGGTTCTTCGTTGGATCAGAGCTTGGCTAAGTAATAGGCAACAAAGGGTTACAATTAATGGTTCTAAATATGAATGGGGACAGGTGACAAATGGAGGTCCACAAGGGTCTGTTTTGGGTTCATTACTATTTTTTATTTACATCAACGACTTGGATAGTGGGATTAGCAGTGATATCAGCAAGTTTGCTGATGGTAGGTAGGATTATTAGATCACAGTCTGATGTTAACATATTGCCGGGAGACTTAGATAAACTTAATGAGTGGGTAGTCATATGGCAGATGGAATTTAATATTGGAAAGTGCAGCGTTATAAATGTTTGTAGAAAAAACACTGGTAATAGATACACCATACGAAATGTATCGCTGAAATAATCAGAAGGTGAAAAAGATCTTGGAGTGAGGGTGAGCCCAGACCTCCGACCTAGGAAACAATGTACTGAAGCTAGAAATAGAGCTAATATAGTGTTAGATTCAATATCAGAAGTGTTAAAAGTAGCAGTGCAGAATTTATTCTAAAGCTTTATCTGGCTCTAGTCAGACCTCACCTAGACTATGCAGTTCAGTTTTGGTCTCCATATTATAGGATGGATATAGCCTTGTTAGAATCAGTGCAGAGAAGGATGACCAAAATGATACAGGTAATGCGTAACTTTAGTTATGAGAAGAGATTGAAGTTATTAAAGTTACACTCACTCGAGAGACGCAGAGTAAGGGGCGATCTGATAGAAGTTTTCAAGTGGATAAAGGGAATTAATAAAGGAAAGGTAGGAAAAGTTCTTACGGCTATTAACCAGGGTAGAACAAGAAGTAACGGATTCAAGCTGGTAGGGCGTAGATTTAGAAAGGAAATTGGGAAAAACAGGTTCACAAAAATTTAGGGGTGGGGTTAATTATTTTAAAAAGGGGATTTCAGGTAGAAGGGGCAGAGTTTGGGTTGGCCACCGGAGGCCTTGGGGAGTTTTAGAGGGCTTTGTTATATGTCATGGAGGGGAATAAGTGAGACTAGTATTTAGGGACAGGAAAATTGTAGGTGGTTTTGTAGCTTCTTATTTTTTTTTTATGTTCTTATATATATTTTTAAAATATATATATATATATTATAAAATATATTATATATATATATATATATATATATATATATATATATATATATATATATATATAAATTATATATATATATATATATATATATTATATATATATATATAATATATATAAAATATATGGTACAAAATATATACTAATACCTTATGTTGAACACAAGTTTTACAACATAAATAGCT
>JACEEZ010000169.1:0-12500 GCA_016584305.1 Chionoecetes opilio | reverse complement strand
AACAGTTTTGCATGTCAATTATGCTTGAAAAATATTATCTCGCTATTCCTTGTCGAAACTTTTTGACATCAAATATTTGGTTCACAGCAAGTGTAGTCAAGTAAAGGTCCATGCTCCTCGCAACTCAATTACATATTTATAAATATAATTATATAATTTCAGCAAATCTATGTGTTTGTTATTGATTAGAAAATAAACAAAGATGCGAACACTCTCAGATTTTTTTTGTTGTTGTAATAAAAAATACGATATAAACCCTCGAGATTCCTTGTGACCTTGACCTTGACAATGACATCACCGAGCTACTCATTAAATGACGGCTGCATGGAGCCCCTGAGACCTGGAAGGGAAACTAATTTACAAGAGCGACAGTCAATTAAAGCTCTAATGTTTGCTGATTTCCAACAACAGAAATATCACGCATATTGAATATATATAAGATAACAGTTCAGCGCTGGATTAAAAGGATAAGTGAAACGGAAAATGACGCCTACCTCAAAAGCCTGCCGAGAAGTGATCCGCGACAGGTCACCGCAGCGGAGCAACAGCGCATACTTGCCACAGCTCAACAAAACCCACTCATCACATCAGTGGAAATAAAGAATAAAACTGGAAGTCGGTTTGGAACGACTACAATAAGAAAAATCCTACATTAGGCTGGGATACACCATAGAATCCCTGCCAGCAAACCCTTCCTGACACAAGTCAATAAGGAGCAGCGATTAGGCTTTGCCTTACAATACCTCACTGCAGACGACGACTTCTTGAAAAAAGTCGTGTTCTGTGACGAAAAGACCTTCTCCTCAGACGCCCATGGGAGTCTACATTGCTGGAGGCCTGCCAACACGAGGTAAGGAAGAAAATATATAAATTAAAATGTTTTCATTTTATGATTATGCGTATTCTTCAATTCTAAAACGTTCATAACAAATCAATTGTTTAGTAGATATAAAGATTTTAAATATTATGCATATTTACCTCGATTTTGTTTACATAAAATCACGAGGTATTATAATGGGGCTTCTACTGCCAGACACTGACAACTATGGTTTCTAGGAAATGTTCACGCATGGCTCAGATGGAGTTCCACATCAAATAAGGCTTAGGAATACTGAGAAAGGCATCATAATGGCTGTAAGTGGTATCCAAAGTAAATAGACTATTACATAGTAGGAGCACAAAACTCTTAATTTTTCATCATTGGAACAGTGACGTCACGCGTTGAGTAAGATGGGCTTGAGCGCGTATACATATGGTGGGTATGTATAATTACTTACAACACATGAGTGAAATAAACCTGTTGTTTGTGTCCCTGTGTGGTATTTTCTATTAATGTTGTGATTACACAGGGAGGAAGAGTCCATTTCCACCTGTGCATACATATCGTCCTTGCACACTCCAGTCCTCTCACTCTCTCATCCTCTCTCTCTCACATTTGCTCCAACACTCTATCCTCCCCCTTTCAAGGGATCGTCCTCTCATATTCCCAACATCTATTCCATTCTTATATATCTTTCTTGTCATTTCACTCACCCCTTCTCTCCAGGTAACTAAACCATCTCAGGGTGCTGTGCGTCACGACGACTCGCCACCTCCAGCACTCCACACCTCATTCTCGTATTATTTTACAATAGGATCAGAAATCCCTACACAATTGGGAGTTTGGTTTCTGTTTACCTTATTGGATTCTAGGAAGCATTCTCTATGAGCTTCCGTCACAAATCATTACTTGTGGAGATATTGACATGTTGTTTATAGGGAGGTGAGAGACAAGTGTTTACGTCCTCCACACTCTTCATCCTCTTGTGACCTGCATCGCCTCTGTTCTTCCCTTGTCGCTGAGACTTTTCAATGAGGATTTGGCTTTAGTTAAAGAGTTAAAGCGTGGGGTTAGGTTAGGTTAGGGAGTCAAAAGATGGAGTTAGGTTAGTGTAGCGATCTCACCAGCTACCTTTTGCCCGAGCAGCTACACTGCACAAATACGCACTGAAACACTGCTCCCTGGGTGAATAGTTGTTTGGCAATGTATACCAATTCAGATTTTGGGTAAAACATGGTGGTAACATTGAATGTAGAGTAGTGATCAAAGCAGAACATAGAACATTTCAAGCGAATGTGCCTTTGCCTAGAACACTACGTACCCTCCCATTATACTGAAACACTGCTCCCTGGGTGAATAGTTGTTTGACAATATATACAGTTTTACCCAAGATCAGAATTGGTATATGTGTACTATATTATCAAACAACTATTCACCCAGGGAGCAGTGTTTCAGTATACGGGTAGGGTAGTGTTCAAGGCACATTCACTTGAAATGTTCTATGTTCTACTTTAAGTACTACTCTGCATTCAATGCTTCCACCATGTTTTACCCAGGATCAGAATTGGTAAACATTTTCAAACAACTATTCACCCAGGGAGCAGTGTTTCATTGCGTATTTGTGAGGTGTAGCGACTCGGGCCAAGGGTAGCTGGTAGGATCGCTACACCTGTCACCTGTCAGTCAAATCATCCCCCGCTCCCCGACACGATGCCAAGTAGCCTTTTACAGTATTAGTATTTGCTTACTACAGCTCAGCTGTTTTCATGTATTGCTTATTTGGTAAATAACAAGTCCATTAATACCAATTGTATCGTAATAAGATAATGAAGTGTTCCATAACATAAATGAGAGAGAGAGAGAGAGAGAGAGAGAGAGAGAGAGAGAGAGAGAGAGAGAGAGAGAGAGAGAGAGAGAGAGAGAGAGAGAGAGAGAGAGAGAGAGAGAGAGAGAGAGAGAGAGAGAGAGAGATATGCACAGAAATAAAGACCGGCTGAATAGTTATTTTTTTAACATAAGGTGATAGACTAGGAATATTATGTGAAAAGGGGCCCATAAATCACATGAGGGGTAACGGTTTGTTACAAGCTATCACCCATACTAGGATTGAACCATGACACCTCCTGAGCAATATTAGCCTGGGTGACACTTGATATTTTGATTTGGGACCTCACAGTGGGTTATTTTGTGCAAGAGGTCAATCGCGAAATATCAGATTTTCTCGAAAATACAAAAATGTCAATAAAATTACCAATACTGCAGTTACAAAATTATTTTTGGTGTCAAAATGAACAGAATAACAAGCCATGTTGTAAAAATATTGGTTTATACGAATTGGAAAATGTTAAAAATAATGGCAAAAACTACTGTAATGGACTCCTAATCCTTTGAATCCTTTATACTCGATAGACGTATCGACTAGATATGTTGTTTATTGTTGCATATATGATTTGATATCACGTGCATCAGTAATTTTTATCGAGGCCAATTTGATGACTTTAACATTTATATGCCTGCTTCAGAGGCTATTATGGTGCTGATATAAGTCAATTAGACAGTTCACATCAAGACGTCTACCAACAATTCATGGATGGTGACTTCGTTGTGAAATCAACACGCAAGACCTTCAACCAAATTAGCACTGATCTTGCACTGGAGCACGTCAACAAAGTCGGGAAAGTCGCTGGTGGTCTGATAGGAATAACTCGAACAGACAGTGCAAGGGACAAATGGTGCCTGACATATAACGAGCGAAGCCAAATTGTTGACGAAACCACTTCAATGTTTGGCATGGCAATCGATGACACCTAGTATGCACCATCTGCGTACAAAGATGTTGGTCCAGCAAGAATAAGGAGTGACAGAGAAGATGTTCAAAAGCTACAGGAAAAGTTATCATGATTCACAATATCATGAGATATCAGGTGAGAGCAACGCAGGCGACGAGTTGACCTGTCTGATGACGATGGATCTTGCCCCTGAAAACATCAAGAACGCTTTACTGACCGCTGAAACCCATGGAGAATCACAGATAAAAGAATTTGTGGAATCACGGATTTGCAAACAAGACGTCGGCTTTCATGTAAAATTGAAACAGTCACAGCGTCCTACACTGACGACAATGTACACACTAGAAACGAGGAAGGATGCTAGTCAAAAGGGTTAACCATCAAAGCAGACAGGCTTCTGTTCCAGCGGCTTCTTGTGGCACAGGACTCCGAACGTGATATAGACCTTAAAAGTCTTCTGAGTCATGAACTAACACCGGTACCACTTTCATTGGCAGACACGGCAGGACGCCTACGTCCTTCGAATAAAGCTGCGCTCGGGAAGATCTTGGAGGATAGAGTAACTGTTGAGGTCCTGCCAAAGTCTTCACTTATGACATGTTTTATCATAGATGGTCAGGCATTGGTACAAGCCATTGGAAAACCAACGGGGGCAAAGTCATTTGGAGATCTAGCTAATGTCTTCAATGCATCAGTGTTCAGTCATTTCAATGAGCACTGCTCAAGAATCGATGTGGTTTTCGATCGATATCGTATCACATCAATCAAGTCTGGGACCCGGGAAAGGAGAGACGGGCGAGTACGTTCTATCCGGCGCAAGACCGACAGCAGAAAGATTCCACTCCCTGCCAATTGGAAGCAGTTCATGGACTTACCAGAAAACAAGGCAAATCTTACCAAGTTTCTCAGCGATCAAATGATGTTGGAGGCAAAAAAGAGCCGACCCACTTGTGAGTTGATCACTGCAGGTGGGTTTGAGGAAGACACCAAAGTAGCATCGTCACAGGGGTCTGATGTTGAACAGCTGCAACCATCTCACGATGAGGCCGATACACGTATAATATTGCATGCCAAGGCGGCCTATATGGATGGATACGAATGGATCATAGTCTCGTGCAGGGACACCGACGTATTGGTACTGCTCACATACTTCGCGGGGCAATTAAGTGGAGAGCTCTGGATGGGAACTGGCACAAGGCAGGAACGGCGTTATGTGGCTGTGCACGACATACAGTTGACACAGACCATGCAGCGTAACATCCTGGTGTACCATGCGGTTACAGGATGTGACACAGTCAGTCAACCTCACGGACACGAAAAAAAGACGACATGGAAGGTATTCCAGCAACACGGAGCATTGCTTGATGACCTCGGACGTGGCACGCTGTCAGAATCCACCATACGGAGTGTGGAAGAGTTCTTCTGCCGCATTTACTCACCAGCTTCGGACGAAACTAACATCAACGATGTGCGATACCGCATGTTTCAAAAGGGCACCTAAGACCAAGAAAAGCTTCCGCCAAGTCGAAAATGTCTTGAACAACACATCAAACGCGCACACCACCAAGCTCAGGTGTGGTTCCAGGCAGATGTACCAATCCCTGAAATCGAGTCGCCCATTGGAAGTGGATGGCACGAGGATGCTACGAGGAGACTAGGGTCTCTGTAATAAGAGGGTACCGCCAGTCATAGGCCCTATGTTAAACGCTACTGGGCGCCATCCTGCTACCAGGGCCTCTTCGTTCACCCAAGACCCGGGGAAGTTTTCAAGGCATGACCCCGCAGTATATCATGTTATACATGTATAAAGGATATACTGTTATCTTCGGAAATGTTTGTTCTATAAGATTATCACATAAAACACAGTAAAACACATTAAATAAAGGTCATTATGAGACTCTGAAGAAATATGATGCACTTAACATTCACTTAAAACTCGTCGTCATGTGAAACTTCTACTTCTACAGTTCTACTGTATGTATCAGAAAAAGAAATACAGCAATGGAAAGCTAATAAAATTCTGCTTCTAATGATATCTTCCATCTTATAAGCTGTCCCACAAAGTTTTACATGACAACGAGTTTTAAGTGAATGTTAAGTTCATCATATTTCTTCAGAGCCTCATAATGACCTTTATTTAATGTGTTTTACTATGCTTTATGTGATAATCTTATAGAACAAGCATTTCCGTGGATAACAGTATATCCTTTATACATATATAACATGATATACTGCGGGGTCATGCCTTGAGAACTTCCGCGGGTCTTGGGTGAACGAAGAGGCCCTGGTAGCAAGATGGCGCCCATAAATCAAGTTGTCGCTACTCTATTATTCAAGGTACTCTAGAGGAGACTACACCCACACGTCAGTCTGGACGATCCTCTGCCAAACGAGTTCATAGACATAGTTTGCTGCAAGTGCAAAAATTGTGCAACTTCCAGATGCTCTTGTAGGGCCAAGAACTTGAAGTGCATAGCTGCATGTATCTGTAATAACGGAGTGTGTCACAACCCATATAGTGTGGCAATTGAAACGGACTCTGAGTGACTTAAACACGACATTCTCTCATTTCATTTCATATACATGTAAACTTGCATATATGCAATGATGCGCCTTTTCGTCCATCGTTCACTGTTGCGTTACCTAAATTTTCACTAGATGTATGTTATGTTTGTAATAAGTAATTAAATCTACTCATTATTATAGCATAAACTAATTATTTTACAATATGGCTTATTATTCTGCTCCTTTTGACACCAAATATAAGTTTTTACCTGCATTATTGGTCATTTTATTGACATTTTTGTATTTTCGAGAAAATCTGATATTTTGCGATTGGCCCCTTTTCATATAATATGCCTAGTCTATACTCATTATTATAGCATAAAGCAATATTTTTACAATATGGCTTGTTATTTTGCTCCTTTTGACACCAAAATAAAGTTTGTAACTGCATTATTGGTCATTTTATTTACATTTTTGTATTTTCGAGAAAATCCGATATTTCGCGATTGGCTACTTATCATATAATATTCCTAGTCTATACTCATTATTATAGCATAAAGCAATATTTTTACTATATGGCATGTTATTCTGCTCATTTTAACACCAAAATAAAGTTTGTAGTTGCATTATTGGTCATTTTATTGACTTTTTTGTATTTTCGTGAGAATCAGATATTTCGCGATTGACCTCTTCCACAAAATAACCCACCGTGAGGTCCCAAATCTAAATATCAAGTGTCATCCAGGCTAATATTGCTCAGGAGGTGTCATGGTTAAATCCTAGCATGGGTGACAGCTTGTAACAAACCGTTACCCTTCATGTATAATTTTGAGATTATATTCCTAGTCTTGAGCGGTGGTAATGCACCGCTGCTCTTATAATGATTCTTATGAGCCAGCTTGCCCGGTATTTATAATAAGGCTATGGGATTCCCATAAGGTTCGACATAACATAAAGTCGCCCATAAGATCTCCGACATAACTTCCCGCTAAACGTAGCATTTACATTACCCTAAAATGTCTCTTAGATCATGAAATAACGCTTGAAATCAGTAAGATATGAGCAATAAATTATGTGAGAACCTTACGAACTGAAAACAAAGCAATTTTAAGGGACTAATTCATATAAATATGTGTAAATAATATCCCGTAGAAACGTTTTACGCGGGAACGATGTAAACAAACACTTGTCAGACTTGTCTCTTTCCTCCCAGAAATAACATGTTATATCTCCAAAAGTAATGGTAGAAGGGTGACGTAAGGAAACACAACAGATAAACCGCGTAGTAAAGAAGGATAGATGAGCAAAGCCAGGGAATGAGTGATGACCAGACAGAGGTACGGCAATATACGTAGCTAGGTAGATATACTGCCGTATCTGTAGCTACGTATACTGCCGTACACTCGCAGAAATGAGGGGTATATTAAGGGTAGAATTGTTACATCGCACCATCACTACCCTTTTTATACCCTATGTCCAGGCTAAAGGGTAGATGCTGCCGATTATACCCTTCATCTACCCTTTATCTACCCTTTTTAGACGAGAGAGTTGAGAAAGGGTATATTTGTCAGCAGAAGAAGGGTTGTAAGAGGGTATAATTGTCAGGGGTTGATAAAGGGTATATTTGTCACCACTAGCTAAATCATTAATATTTTAAGTACATGGAAATAAACATTTGTTCTTGGTTAAATGTTGAGTATGTTTTTCTGATTACAAACAGACTTACCGTAAATGTGACTGTAATATGTTGCATATTTGTATAATGGATTGAAAACCAAGCGTTACGTACTCTATCAGGTGACATGTAGCAAGACGAGAGGGTTAAAAAGGGTATATTTGCAAAAGGGTTGATAGAGGGTATTTTTGTCACCACTAGCAAAATCATTAAAATTATAAGTACATGGAAATCAACATTTGTTCTTGGTCAAATGGTGAGTATGTTTTTCTGATTACAAACTTACCGTAAATATGAATCTAACACGTTGCATATTTGTATAATCTATTGAAAACCAAGCATCACGAGCTTAATAATATACTTCAGTCTGCCTCATCATCTCAGTTTTCCTTTTTCTTAGTTTCTTGCGTTCTCTTTGTTACCACCACCACCACCACTGCTACACCCTAACACCACCACCACCACTGTTACACCCTAACACCACCACCACCACCACTGCTACACCCTGACGCCACCACTACCACTGCTACACCCTGACCACCACCACCACTGCTATACCCTGATATCACCACCGCTACATCCTAACACCACCACCACCACTACTGTTACACCCTGACACCACGTGCACCACCACCACTGCTACACCCTAACACCACCACCACTGCTACACCCTAACACCACCACTACGTACTGCTACACCCTGACACCACCACCACCACTGCTACACCCTGACACCACCACCACCACTGCTACACCCTGACACCACCACCATCACCACTACTGCTACACCCTAACACCACCACCACCACTGCTACACCCTGACACCACCACCACCACTACTACACCCTGACACCACCACCACCACTGCTACACCCTGATATCACCACGGCTACACCCTAACACCACCACCACCACTACTGCTACACCCTGACACCACGTGCACCACCACCACTGTTACACCCTAACAGCACCTCCACTGCTACACCATAACACCACCACATATATTCATATAATTCGGTAAAGAGTTTTAGAAGAAAATCTTGCAATAAATAATATAGTCATCCACTAATGTCGGTTCTTTATAACAGAAAACGTTTTTGCTCACTCAAGCAAGCTTTGCTCAATGAAATAATAAGCAAAAATAGCTTCAAAGGAGTTCGCTGTGTGCTCGACGAAACAGGCTTTCATTGAGCAAACTGCTCAAAACTGTTCACTGAGCAATGCTCACTGAGCAGAAAAGTGCCCGTGTAATAGCCGCTTTGAAGGTGTTACTTTAATAAACATGACATCTTACAAATCCATAACACAAACTAAAATATGCCAGTTATAATTACATGCATAATTATTGCATATGGCTTCACAGCTTTTGTACCTGTCTTATTCCTTATTGTTACATGTTCTTTTCATAATATTATATTAACAATTCATGAAAACACTCCATATGCAAATATATCCGGTATTTTCATTTAATCTATTTTGTATATTATGTTCAAGTGTTTCCATTAAATTGTACAATAAACCTTTACAAACCAAAAAACATTAAAACCAGAAGAAAGAGAATCAATTGCGATTGTATTATTATCATCATGGCAATGGCAATTGGGGTGGGGGATGGAAATAGGGTTGAAATAGGGTATATTTGGGGTTGAAAAAGGGTATATTTGGGGTTAAAAAAGGGTATATTTGCGGTTGGAAAAAGGTATATTTGGGGTTGCAAATGGATGTATTTGCGTTTCTAAAAGGGTATATTTGGGGTTGCAAAAGAGTATATTTGCGGTTGGAAAAGGGTATATTTGGGGTTGCAAAAGGGTATGTTTGCGTCGCTCCGGAGGAGTATATTTGGGGTTGCAAGAGAGTATATTTGCGTCGCTCCGAAAGGGTATATTTAGGGTTGCAAAAGGGTATATTTGCATCGCTCCAAAAAGGGTATATTTGTAAGGGTAGATAAAGGGTTGCAGTATTTGCTCACTACAAACACCCTTTTTCTACTTTTTTTCTACCCTTCTTTTCTAACAGCGTATGTCTGGTCATCACTTCCTCCTTGGCTATTGCTATTTTCTCCTCCTATACTACATGGTTTACCTTGTGTGTATCCTTCCGTCACCCTTCCGCCATTATATTTGGAAATATGATGTTATTTTGTAAATTTCTAGCGTTTGCCCATACTTTCCCCCTTCCCCCAAACAAGCTTTGGGACCTGTGGGAATGCGGGGTGGGGTGGAGACTGAATAATGCGTCGAAAACACGTATTTTTAGAGTTATGTAGGTGTCAAAATTACCTATATCTAGGGTAATCTTCCCTAGATATGGGAAATTTTCCTAACCTTCAAGCTCCGAGATTACGACGGGGGCTCCGCCCCCCTCGTAATCTAACCTAACCTTAGCAAATTAAACCTATCTCCTAGCAAGGGGCCATGCCCACCTCGACCCCCGATTTTCTATCCTAACTTAGCGACAATCACCCGATAATCTAACCTAACCTAATGGGGCCCCTCGACACCCCAGGTAACCTAATTTTGTTTTACCTTACTTATTAGTGGGAGGGGTGGGGGAGGGTGGGGAGGGCTCGATACTCCGGTCATTCTGTTTGTGAGGATCGTCAGGTCCACACGTTTCTTGACTTAGAAGAAATCCAATCAAATTTCCCTAGATCTAGTGAATTTTTACGCCACCACCTAACTCAATAACTATGTGGTTGCAACGCACATTTTCTACCACAGCCAAATATCCCGCATTCCCCCAAGGTCTCCAAGCTTGTTTTTGGGGAGAGGGTAGAGTATGGGTAAACACTACAATAATACCTGTTATTTATAGGCAGGAGAAAGACATGTGTTTACGTGCGTCTCACACTTCCTCTTGTGACCTGCATCGCCTCTGCTTTTCTTCCCTTGCCGCGGACACTTTTCAATGAGGATTTGCCTTTAGTTAGAAGGTTAAAACGTGGAGTTAGGTTAGGTTAGTGAATCTAAAGGTGGAGTTAGGTTAGTGAATATAAAGGTGGGGTTAGGTTCGTGAGTCTAAAGGTGGGGTTAGGTTACATTAGGTTAGGTTAGTGAATCTAAAGGTGGGGTTAGGTTACATTAGGTTAGGTTAGTGAATCTAAAGGTGGGGTTAGGTTAGTTAATTTCATATGTGCAATACGCTTCTTACTAAAAATATTTGATGTCTCCAAAAGTAATGATTTGCGACAGAAACTCATTGAGAGTTTCTGAGAATCCATTAAGGTAACCAGAAAGTACACTCCCAGTTGTGTGGGGAATTCCGGTTCTAGTGTAAAAAATTTACCTGATTTCCAAGTATTACATTTTTGTTTTTCCGGAAGTAGTATCTCCACTATACGTGCTGAAGCTGAAATGATCGCCCTCCAGAAGGTAGATATGACTGCGTAGTTCAAACAAATATTTTCCTTCATTTCTGCCATAAACAAGAGTTAAATTTATTATAAACATATCAATACTAAATAGAAAATAATACTGCCTTCGAAAAATGTTGGGTCAAATAAACAATGAAAACCCTTTATTCATCCTTTTCATCTATTAGTAGAAGTGGAACTGTCGTCGAAAATTTCCGTCGGCGAGAATTCTCGGTTGTCTCGCCGAGAATTTGGGTACACGAGAGTATTACCATGGACGGCCTTGGGCAAATATTTTCCCTGTCCACGCCAGCTGCTCCATGGTCATCACTGCAGCAGCTGCACTGCTCAGTGCCTGCTGCATCTTGCCAGTGGCGAGGAAGCAATCATAATGTTTTTATAATTTTCATTCTTGCTGTCAGTGTATGGTTCCTATTTTATTTACTCTGGAGGAATGCATTCACGAGAGTGACATACATAATTCCCTCATGGTTCAGCCGATACCTTTTGACAAGTTCTTCGTCACTCAATTGGCCGTGAACGTCTCTTCTGACACGATAATTCCTGGGTTGGCGCTGGCGGAAGAGTTGTTTTGCTGCGATGTTGACGGCTTATGTCAACATAAGGATCCTTATGGGACCTCCGGACATCCCATAGCGCTTATGGGGAACTTTATGGGAAAACGCGAGCACTTATGGAGATTTTCGGTGACTTATGGCGAACTTTGCCATTTTGTCTGCTTATGGGAAACCCATAAGCTATTATGAATACGGGCCCAGAATTCTTTAACCTAGTCGATGTTAGGCTGCTCAGCATTAAGGAATAAGACCAACCACTCGAAAATAAGGGGTTCTCCATCATCATAAGGGGTTCAGTGAGTGAACGGCTATTGATAGAAACACTTTTTTCACACTCCTACACCCACACTCATCACATTGTGTATAATATTGGTCCATCATCTCCACACTCAAGGTCACAAGATACAAGCCAACAATAACCTAGGAGTGAGTTGCTAGTTGTGATCCAGATACTACGTTTCAGTTGAAAATGTTGGACGAAAGGATATGTTTGTGGTTATTTAATGTTAGAGATCGCACTGTCTGGTCTTTTCAGCTGCCCTAGTAATAGTTGTCACATTTAAAATCATAGTTTGATGTAATAAGTAAAAGTAGATAGCATTTACTGACAAAAATGTGCATAAACAATATTTTGATTAACACGAACATCACTTTAATTTTGCAAATCGTTTTTTGCAGCTATCTTCGATAAAATGCCTAATCAATTTTATTTAAATGCAGCACTGAGAGAGAGAGAGAGAGAGGAGAGAGAGAGAGAGAGAGAGAGAGAGAAGAGAGAGAG
>JACEEZ010000168.1:0-11440 GCA_016584305.1 Chionoecetes opilio | reverse complement strand
AAACAAAAAATAAGCCAATCGGCCCCAAATCCCAATGAACCAATAGTTGCTCTCCTAACCATGTGCCCTTAGCTTGGTCAAAAGTCGCATAGGGGGAGCTGTATCGAAGGTTTTCTGAAAATCAAGGTATATACATCCGAGGGAATTTTGGCGGCCCAGTTTGAATAAATGACTTTAAAAAAAATCGAGTAGGTTGTTAAGCAGGATCTCTTTTTTCGAAATCCCATGCTGGGAGTTTAATATGAGTTATTTTCATCGTGAAAAGATACAATTTATCCCGCAATTTTTTTTCAAATAGTTTGACAATCACACACGTTAGACAAATTGGGCGATAATTACTTGCGAGGCTCTTACACCCTTTCTTGAATATCGGTGTAACATTCGCTAATTTCCACATACTAGGAACATTTTTGGTCCATTAGCGATTTATTGGGGAATAATCTTTAATGGAGCGAAAGTTGACTGTGACATTCGCGAAATAATCTCGGCGACATTTCGCCCAAACCCTCACGGATTTCTGGGTCAAGTTTCTGCAAATATTTTTGATTTTTCGTCTACTGTTATCTCTCCTATTACCAATCTGTAATTTTCGAATCCCGCATACATGTTTCCTGGTTCTGGTAATGGGGCTTCGTCCTTCTTTAATAAATACCCCATTGAAGCAATCATTGAGTACGGACGCCATACTCTTATTTTCATTTACCAGGAGGTTAATCTTATCTTTCAGTGGCCCAACACATTTTTTGCCGTTTTCTTTTTTTCGAACGTATTGACAGAACCTTTTGGGTTTGATTTGGTTTCCTTTGCAATTTTTTCTTTATACTCGCGCTTTTTTAGACTTAATTAATCCTTTACAACGACGGTTTACATCAATGTAATCTCTAGAATCGCAGTCCGCATTTGATCGCTTGTAAACTTTATACGCTCGGCGCTTACTTCCAATGATACAACCCGATGGGAAGGATCGGTTTCAGGGTAGCGTGCCACATGCCCATATAGCCGAAGTTTGGCGCTGACGGGCTATGCAGGTAATAGGCCCGATTCAGTCTCAAAGGTGCAATCGCTGATTTGACACGTAATCATCCCAGCGATACCCCATGATTCTGCGAAGACACTTATTACCAAAAGGGATTGATTTGTCTCTTCAAGTCATATTTAGTGTCCATGTCTCACAACCATAGAGTAGACAGGGATCACAAGCGACTTGAAGATCCGGATCTTTGTCCTCCTGCAAAAGGTACCGACAACGCCAAATACTCCCCCTGAGCGAGTCCATAAAAACCGTGGGCTATGCCAATCCGCCGTAAGACTTCTTGACGTGACCCGCCGTCATTATGGACTGCGCTACCAAGGTATGGTAAAACTTCCAAGATCTCAATGTCCTAGCCACACGCATAGAACAGACTGTTACTGCTTCATCTAGTAAGTCTCCAAATACCTGGACCTTGGTCTTGAGCCAGGAGACCTCAAGTCCCAAAGGCTTTGCCTCCTCGTGCAGCGCCTCGAGAGCCATCACCAGGACCTACAGCGACTCAGCAAAGATTATTGCATCATCGGCAAAAACAAGATCAGTGATCTTGGTGTTGCCGATGGATGCTCCACAATCACTTTGATATACAACCTTGTCCAATACCCAGTCCATACAAGCGTTGAAAAGTGATGGGGCATTGGACGCACCCTTGCCTCACTCCTGTATTCACAGGAAAGAAGCTGGATACACCTGCCCCACACTTCACAGCACTCTCAGTCCGAGAATACAGACCAGTTATCAAACCAATAGTCCTTGCAGGAATCCCTCGAAGTCGCAGAAGATCCCAGAGTGACTCACGATGCACTGAGTCAAACGCCTTCTTGAGATCAAATAGGCTGCAAGCATCCCCTGTCGAAACTCACGTCGGCCGTTCCACCAGGACACGAAGCGCTAGGATACGGTCCATTGTGACTTACCAGGCGTGAACCCAGACTGCTGAGGTCTCTGATGCTTCACCAGATGACTGCGAATTCGTGTCAGCAATAGATGGGCAAGCACCTTGCCTGGTACGCTGAGCAGTGTAATACCGCGGTAATTGTTGCAGTCCTGACGGTCCCTTTCCCTTTCCAGATAGGGACGACCAGCCCCCTTTCCAGTCAGGAGGAATGGTACCTGATTGCCACACGGCAAGTGCAGGACAGCATGCAACCCGCGGATCAGACCTCACCCCCAGCTTTGAGGAGCTCCGCACTGATATTACAAACACCAGCTGCCTTTCCACCTTCAACTTTGCTACAGCCTCTCTGACTTCGTCAAGAGAGGGTGCGGTTCGTCCAATGGGAGGATCGGCATCCACTGCCTGTAACCAGTGGTGTGAAGCTGCTCAGTTGGAGGGTCCCCCGTGAACAACTGCCCAAAAATACTCAGCCCAACGAGCCATCCCGCCCACCATGTCCGACACGAGGCGCCCATCTGGGTGTTCGAATAGCACTCGCCCGAGAAGGAAACTTGGAACGGAGCTTCTTCAGGGTCGGTAGGCGGGTCGGAGGTCATTAGCGTTCAAAAGACCCTCGACATCCTCAAACGAGACTCCTGACATACCTCTCCTTGTTTCTCCTCAGGAGGGTTCTAGTCGGCGTGACAGAGCCCTGTGCTGGTCCCGGTTCCCAGCCAGCCTGGCAGCGCGACCTCTCCTCGATTTTTCCAGCGTCTCCGTCGAGACAAAACCACGCCTTGACTTCGGGCGCTCCCCCAAAACACTCCTTGGCAGCCTGTAGAGTTTCACGTTTTTAAGGTATCCCACATTTCTACAGGATCCCCAAGAGCACCGAGCACATCAAACCCATTGAGACTGCCACCCCATACTCATGAGCACATGTCAAGTCCTTCAGTTTCTCAAGATGAAACACAGTATGGTTACCTCTTGAGATTCTTCTGGACTTGACAGAAGCTTAGTGTAGCAACAACAAGTCTGTGATCTGTTCCAAAGAACTCAGCACTCCCGGTAAACCCTGCAGTTCTGGAGGATCCCCCAACGAGTACTAACGAGGATGTGGTCGATCTCTTAGCTACCCCTCCGGCATTACTATCCCCATGTCCAGCGGTGGCAGCTCTGGTCTCTGATACCAAGAACCTGCAATTCTCAACCTTCTGGACCTTGCAAAGTTCAGAAGCAGAGAACTGTTGGTGTTTCTGGTACCGGAGCCATGGGGACCAACACACAACTCGTAGCCATCTCTCACAGTGCCAGTAGTAGCATTGAAGTCGCCCAAGATTGGGTACCAAGTAGTAGCATTGAAGTCGACAACAACTTATGCTAGTAATTCGTTACGCTTTAAAATAATGCTTCTGCCATTTGTGTAGAGTAATTTAAGTTCCTTAATAGTTTTGGAAACCTTGCGTGAGGATTTACTGGCAGGGTGACTAGGGTCCACTGTAACAGAGCGCTTGATTTAGTTACTTTGATTAGTATGTGCAGAAACGGAACGTGAACCAGCGTTGCTGTGGGGTAAGAAAGGGGTTAAGGTGATGGTGCTACTGCCGACCGCTCGTCGTTTTTTGATTTGTAAGGAGAAACTTTATCATTTAGTAGAGGAGGAGGAGGAGGAGGAGGAGGAGGAGGAGGAGGATTACAAAGGATTACAGAGGAACACAAACAGCAACAGACCAATAGGTCCTTACAAGGCTGTTTGCTTTAACTACACTACACTAACTAGATAATAAGAGAGAAAGGATAGGAAAGTAGAAGGCTCCTCCCCACCTACCCATCCCTCTAGCCGAAGCTGGCCGGAAATGAAGTGATATCATGCAATATGTGAATTTGTGAGGAAAGTTGAAAGCTGTAATCTATGGCTAACTACTACTATGTTTGTGGGGGTAGGTTTAGTGCTTGATAGATAGGTCATGTTATGTGTGTTTTGTAATGGTGGGAACACAGTGTGGGGGTTCAAGGGTAGTGCGGCAGCCTTGCCTGGCGCTTTCTTGGGAGGCAGAAGTCAATCAGGCCCCAGTTTCGTTCAATCCACTGCGGTAGTGCACTTTCCAAGTAAGACGCCGTGCACTTCAATGCCCCCTGCAGCAGTGGCCCCTGGTATATAACTCCCGATGGTGGTCACTAACTGTCAGGGCCCTTACTGAACCATAACCCGTCACAATCAAAAGTTGTAGTAGTGACCGTTTACTCGGGGCTGTCTGAGACGTGTGGGAGGGGTTGTGTAGACGCAACTCGCAATCATTTCACGCAATGCGAGTAAGCATCAGAGGCCCGCGAGATAAATTTATTATTCCGAGATAAACAGTGACAACCGGGTATTTGATATGAAATATTTATCGAGGCGATTTTTAAATGATTCTATTGTATCTGAGTTTACTACGTCTGAGGGCAGCCCATTCCATACGTTTACAACACGGTTTGTGAAGAAGTTCTTTGCCTCGTTCGTTACAAACCGTTTCCTGCTTATTTTAAAAACGTTGTTTCTAGTTGAGCTTGACCGGTCTAGCGTGAAAAGATTATTTGGGACTACGTTCGTAAATCCTTTGAAGATTTTAAAGACTTCGATGAGGTCACCTCTTATCCTTCGTTTTGTTACTGGGAATAAGTTAAGTTCTATGAGCCGATTTTCGTAAGATTTATTACGCAATCTAGGTATCATTTTGGTTACTCTGCGCTGCATTTTTTTCTAGTTTATCTATGTCATTTTTATAATAAGGTGACCAGAACTGCACACAGTATTCTAGATGGGGGCGAACAAGCCAGTTAAAAAGAGTGAGTATCACTTTTTTAGATTTGAAACTGAAAGTTTCTCCAATAAAGCCAACCAATTTATTTGCTGTTTTTACTACATCTATAATTTGGTTATTCGGTTTGAGATCTTTCGAGATTATAACGCCAACATTTTTTTCTATGTCAACACTTGTGGGTTGAAAATAGTTCATCACGTAACTTTTATGAGGGTTGTTATTACTGATATGTAGTACATGACATTTGTCAAGGTTGAAATTCATTTGCCATGTTTTTGACCATTCTGTTAGCGTGTTTAAGTCGTTTTAAATGAGTTGGCGCTGAGATTCTGTAGAGGCAATGTTTGTGATGTTCGTGTCATCAGCAAATTTCGATATTCTGCATGTGATTCCCTCGTCAATGTCATTTATATATATTAAGAACAGGATAGGTCCGATAATTGATCCTTGAGGAACGCCACTATTAACACTGGTCCAGTCAGAAGAACTTACTTCATTTATTGCCAACCTTTGTTTACGATTTGACAGCCGGTTTTCTATCCAATTTGAAAGATGGCCTATTATACCATGAGCTTTTACTTTGCTAATGAGACGCTTATGAGGAACTTTGTCGAACGCTTTTTGAAAATCGAGGTAAACTACGTCTACTGCCCTCGTGTTGTCGTACATTTTGAATACACTATTGTAAAAATCAAGTAAGTTTGAGAGGGATGAGCGTTTATTTCTGAATCCAAGTAGCGAATCTTTAATTATTTCATTTTCTTACAAGAACTTTACGATTTTGTCTCTTATGATGGATTCCATTAATTTTCCAGCAACTGATGTTAAATTGATTGGGCGATAGTTTTCGGGCTGCGACTTGCTTCCTTTTTTAAATGTAGTTGTAACATTTGCTAGTTTCCATTCGCACGGTGCTTTTCCGGTGAGTAAAGACTTATTAAATAAGATGGAAATTTGTTTTACTATTTCGTTCTTTGCTTCTTTTAATATGCGTGGCGAGATTTTGTCAGGACCAGGAGCTTTGTTAATTTTCATGTTATTTATCGCGAGCAAAATGTCACATTCCTGAAAGGTTAATCAGCTGAGGCAAGTATCTTTGTTCTGGGTTTTCCGGATGGGTTGATTTTGCGTGGTGGTTTCTAATGTAAAGACTGATGCAAAAATGTTATTTAGAGTATCCGCCATAGATACTTCATTATCTGTGTGTTCGCTATTTTCCATTTCCAACGGCCCTATGGTTGACGTCATTACTTTTTTCTTTTTAACATAGCTGTATAATTATTTAGGGTTTGATTTGCTCATTTCGGCAATACGTACTTACAAATTTTTCTTGATCTGCTTAATAAGTTTTTTCGTATTTCGTCTAATTCTGTCGTGTTCGCGTTTGTCGTCTTCGTTTTGTGTTTCTTTGTGTTTTTCATATGCATGCTTTTTAGTTGCAAGGCTGTCCTTGATTTCACGGGTCCACCATTTCGGTTTAATATTTTGAAAAGATCGCCTATATCGCATCGGTATTGAGGATTGTATTGCAAAGTTAAGCTTACCGGTGAATTCATGCCATGTACATTTGTGTCATTACTTTCTGAGATTCCAATCGGTGTTCGTTAAGATTCTTTTTAGCTTTCTGAAGTCTGCCTTTCGATAATCAAGAACTTTTTCTTTACTTTCGACTTCGCTTGTCTTACTGATGTTAATACTGATAATAATCGGCCGGTGGTCACTGCTACTAAATTCGGATCCGACGTTAACGTCACTGACAAGATTTTAGTTTGTTGTGAAAATAAGATCTAGAATATTATCGCCTCTCGTTGGTTGATCCACGTGTTGGTATAAAGCACCTTCTTGGAGATTTGAATAGAGAGTGTGCCCCGAATGTGTTGTAAGCGAGGCACCCCAACTAGTTACGGGAATATTAAAATCACCGAATAATACGCTTTCGTTTTGAGAACTAATTTCCTTTATTTGTTCATAGAGTTCTTCGTCAATTGTATTTGTTTGAGTTGGAGGACGATAAACAAGGCCAATTACTAGTTTTTGAGAATGACGATTTAGTTGAACGAGAATTACATTACTGTTATCAGTTTCGTGATTAGATACTACAAGGGGGTGAAGGCAGGACTTTATATACAACAATACACCTCCTCCTGCTCTTCGAAATCTTTCTGAGCTTAATAAGTTATACCCCGGTATCGCAAATTCAGCCAAAAAATCTGTATTGGTCGTATCTATCCATGACTCGGAAATTCCGATGATGTCGTATTGTTATGAATAAAATAGTTACTCTATATCATGAAATTTGTTACGTATACTACGGGCAATAAAGTAACAAGCTTTAATATCGGGATGGGTAGTTGGGGCTTTGCGGGAACTAGAACTTACATTGCGGGAACGAGAGCTTAGGTTGTTTTCGGAACCTCTACCTGCTGGGAGTTTGTTGGTTTGTAGTTAGTTACCGCGTCATTGAGGAGCCTACTGAGTCGTGCAGAAACAACTGAGTTTAAGTGGAGACTATCGTTTCGGAAGAGAATCGGTTGGTTATAAAAATGGTCCCATAAGTTTGAATATTCATAACCTTCTTCTTTACAGAAATTTGCGAGACGATTGTTTGTGCTGAAGGCCTTGTTGTAGAAGCTGTTTGCCGCATTGAACCTCGGAAGAAAACCAGATATGATGATTTTACTAGATTTTACTTTATATTTATACATCATATTGCGATATTTAGTAAGGAAGGACTCTGATCTGGTTTGTGTGACGTCATTTGTTCCCGCGTGAATGATGATCAGGGTGTTTGCGTCGGCGTCATTTGTTAATTCATCTCAGGCTTCTGCTATGTTCTCCAGTGACGCTCCTGGAAAGCAGTGCCTCTTTCTGTGGTGGGGATCACGTCCACAGAATTCCACTAGTTGATCACGAATGATTGAGTCCCCAATCGGTTTAACATCTTTTTCTACTGACATTTCGGCAAGGATTTCGTATCTGTTAGAGGTTGTGACGGGGAGTTGCTTCTTTATCAATGGTTGTCTGGCACCATGTCTTACAAGGGTGAATGGGACAGTGGAGGAGGAGGAGGAGGAGGAGGAGGAGGAGGAGGAGGAGGAGGAGAGGAGGAGGAGGAGGAGGAGGAGGAGGAGGAGGAATAGGAGGAGGAGGTAGGAGTGAAGGAAGAGGAGGAAGAGGAGGGAGAGGAGGAAGAAGGGGAGGAGGAGGAAAGGGAGGGGGGAAGAAGGGGGAGGTAGAGGTGGAGGAAGATGAGGAAGAGGAGGGAGAGGAGGAAGAAGGGGAGGAGGGGGAAAGGGAGGAGGAGGAGGAGGAGGAGGAGGAGGAGGAGGAAGGGGATGGTTAGGAAAGGAGAAGTAGGAAGGGAGGAAGGAGGAGGAGGCGGAGGGGTTGGAGGAGGAGGAGGAAGAGGGGGAGGAGGAAAAGGAGGAGGAGGCGGAGGGGGAGGAGGAAAGAGGAGGAAGAGGCGGAGGGGGAGGAGGAGGGGGGGGTGGAGTTAGAGGTGGAGGAGGAGGAAGAGGAAGAGGAAGAGGAAGAGGAAGAGGAAGAGGAAGAGGAAGAGGAGGAGGAGGAGGAGGAGGAGGAGGAGGAGGAGGAGGAGGAGGAAGAGGAAGAGGAAGAGGAAGAGGAGGAGGAGAAGGAGAAGAAGAAGAAGAAGAAGAAGAAGAAGAAGAAGAAGAAGAAGAAGAAGAAGGTTTCCGTTCTCCGCCATCACGTCAGATTGAGGGCAAACGAGGCGCTACAATCGAAATGATGTTAAGTATTTATCTCTCTCTTTCTCTCTCATACACTCTCTCTCTCTCTCTCTCTCTGTCTCTCTCTCTCTCTCTCTCTCTCTCTCTCTCTCTCTCTCTCTCTCTCTCTCTCTCTCTCTCTCTCGCGTCTCCACCCCATCTTTATCCTCCTCTTCCTTCCTTCTCGTATTTTTTCTTCCCCATCTCTTTATTTTCTTTTTTTTACGTTTCTTATGCCTCCCTCCCTCAATCTTTTCAATCGCCACTCATTCAATCCTTAAGCCCTTCTTTTCTCCTCTCCATATTTTTCCTTCTTTCTTCTTTCTTTTTTTTTCCCCTTCTACCCCCTTGCCTCTCCTTCCCCATATTCTTCCATTTTTACTCTTTTACTCTTTTTTTCCTCTTTTCTCTCCCAAACGATCTCGGAAATTGGTCTGGGGTGAGAGGGATTATGGGTCACCTTCCACAACTCTCGCTTCGGGGACAGACAGAGAGGGAGGGAGGAAGGGAGAGGGACGTGAGGGAGGGAGGTGGAGAAAAGACGAGACATGAAGGAAGAATTGGGAGGTTAAGGGGAGGTGAGAGGGTTTTTAGGGTTTAATGGTTTGAAGGTTTAAAGGTTTATTAACTTAATACATAACCCAAACCGGGTACTAGAGGAAAAGGAAAAAAATTTAAAGTATTGACCCGGAAAGGGAAACAAAAAATAACAGATTAATAGTTTAATATTTTAAGTAATGCTTAAAAGTAATAGATAAATGCAGCACAACAGATAAGAAAACATCTTTTTAGAACATATGAACAGCTTACTTTAAATGTCTTGTAATTTTCACAATAAATTTTGCTAAATTAAAAGCACTTTAAATCTTTACTGGCAAAAAAGTTGAGTCATTTTATAGTTTGGGGAAATATTATAGCGGGTTTAATATTCTGGAACATTATAAAAGAAAACTTTTAAAAAGGGGTTTGAAATTCGTCTCCTAGTACAGTGGGGGGCATATAAAACCCTCATTCTATTTTTTAAACCTGCCTCTCACAATTGGTTAATGAGTTTAACAACTTAAATTTACACTTGCCTGGAATTTTTTTAGATGGTAGTTTCATCAGGTAATTTTGTTTTTCCTTTTTTTTCAGTATAACCTGTAATTGACACAAACTAAAATTTTTTGTGATTTTTCCCTTCCACTTTTTGTTTGTAAATGTCATTACACTTGGCTTGAAAGCTTCCTTTTTAACCCAAATTCCATTAACATAATTTTCACCAAAAAAAACATTGGTCATACTAAAAATTTTTAACAAAATAGTTTACTTCAAATCCAAAGGGAGATCTAAAAGGTTTTGATATACATTGTTTGATAAATATATATAATATTGATAAATTTTGTTATCTCCTTTGAAATTCAAAACCAAAAATTAATAAGCCTTTATAAAAATAATGCTCTTTGATTTAACCCCCAAATTTTACATAAACCTACCCACGGTGTTGATTTTTTCGCTCCCAACAACCTCCTCAAACGTTTTTTTAGAGTTATCTTTAATGTCTATTTTTTTCAAAAAAACCCGACCCCACACCCCAAAAACATAATTTGGGACAAAAATTTTGCAAGAGATCTATACTAAGTCAAGTGGTAGATTCAATTTAAAAATTTTATTAAAGAACCCATACATAGCCCTTTTTTGCCGGATTATTGCTTATTTTTAGCCTTTAAAATGTTAACTTATAGTTAAACTTGGTTCCCAAAAAACTTTCTGCATATTCTACATTTCATTTCAAATAAAATGTTTTGAACCTTCCTACTTTCCCTCCAAGAAATTAAACTTGGTTTTTTAAAATTTTAATTGTAATCCCCCCCCTATACAGTACCCCTTGACATCACGCCTCCTGAGCTGCGGGGGCTGCTTCCCTAGTATATGCGTCGTCAACATAAAGTAAAGAGATAGTTTAAGAATATCAAGGGAATTTTGATCAAGGTGCGGGTATATATCTTCTATAAAAGTTAGACCCGGAAAGTTACTACCTACGTGCGTTTTTAAAATCATTAAGAAAAATCGCAAATAACAGTAGAGCAAGTTTTTACCCCCGCCGAACACTATGTTTCAACGGAAAAAAATTCAGATACACATTTTTTTTAGTTTTTTAAAAAGACTTTTGCTTTGTGTACATACTCTTTTAAACGTAAGACTTCCCATTAATATTACATTTTAAAATTTTTAACAATAGATGTTCTTTCTATAAAACAAAGGTTTCCTATAATCTTAAAGGCACCCAAAGTTGCTTGCCTTACGATATAAAAGTTTCTTAAATTTTGCAAAGTTTAAAATAGGTCAAGGGTGTTTAATCTTCCTAAAGCCCGCTTGCTATTACCCCAAAAAAAACCCTTTTGTCTTCAGATAAACATAAGCTAGATTTTTTAGTGAGTAAAAAGTTTTTTCCCAAGCAGCTAAGTAAAGTAATACCCCTATAAATTTTTCAACATTATCAATTTACCCTTTTTGCTTTTACAAGGGCTTCATAATACCCACCGTACCAGAAGGAAAAAAAGCGTTTTCAGGATTAAGTTAAAAAACTGTACATAACAAAAATACCATGGTTTGGACAGGTTTTTAAAAATCATTTAATAATTTTCAATTCTTGGTGACTTTTTATTTTAAGTTTTTGCATGTGTTTCTTATTTCATTAAATAATGTGGTTTAAATTAAATCTTTTCATTTTGTGAAACTGAGGTTTCAGGATCACTTGTGCTATAGCGAATTTCGTTGTCTTGAAACAGATTTCGACTGAGTAAGTGAAAATTTGGAGCATCTTCCCCAAAAATCAGAAAGTGCTCAAAGAAAGTGTCCAGTAAATATTACCAAAATTTTCCTTTATTTGCATTAATGATTCGCCAGTATTCCTAGGGTTTTTAGTTCTTAATGTTCTAAGTTGAGTTTTACTTTTTTCATACACACGTTCGCTTTTATTATGACTCTTTTTTGTTTCTTGCCAGATTTTTTTTTA
>JACEEZ010000167.1:12500-17500 GCA_016584305.1 Chionoecetes opilio | reverse complement strand
GGGAAGAGGGGAAAGGGGGATATCTGAGGGGTGAGGGGAAGAGGGGATATCTGAGGGTGAGGGAAGAGGGAAGGGGGGATATCTGAGGGGTGAGGGAAGAGGGGATATCTGAGGGGTGAGGGAAGAGGGAAGAGGGGATATCTGAGGGGTGAGGGAAGAGGGGATATCTGAGGGGTGAGGGAAGAGGGGATATCTGAGGGGTGAGGGAAGTAGGGGGATATCGAGTGGTGAGGGGAAGAGGGGATATCTGAGGGGTGAGGAAGAGGAGATATCTGAGGGGTGAGGGAAGAGGGGATATCTGAGGGGTGAGGGAAGAGGGAAGGGGGATATCTGAAGGTGAGGGAAGAGGGGATATCTGAGGGGTGAGGGAAGAGGGAAGGGGGATATCTGAGTGGTGAGGGGAAGAGGGATATCTGAGGGGTGAGAGAAGAGGAGATATCTGAGTGGTGAGGGAAGAGGGATATCTGAGGGGTGAGGGACGAGGGGTAGGGGGATATCTGAGGGGTGAGGGATGAGGGGATATCTGAGGGGTGAGGGAAGAGGGGATATCTGAGGGGTGAGGGAAGAGGGGTAGGGGGGATATCTGAGGGGTGAGGGATGAGGGGATATCTGAGGGGTGAGGGAAGAGGGGATATCTGAGGGGTGAGGGAAGAGGGGATATCTGAGGGGTGAGGGAAGAGGTGAGAAGAGGGATATCTGAGGGTGATGGAAGAGGGGATATCTGAGGGGTGAGGAAGAGGGATATCTGAGGGGTGAGGGAAGAGGGGATATCTGAGGGGTGAGGAGAGGGGATATCTGAGGGGTGAGGGAATAGGGAAGAGGGGATATCTGAGGGTGAGGGAAGAGGGATATTGAGGGGTGAGGGGAAGAGGGGATATCTGAGGGGTGAGGGAAGAGGGGATATCTGAGTGGTGAGGGGAAGAGGGGATATTGAAGGGTGAGGGAAGAGGGATATTTGAGGGTGAGGAGAGGGGATATCTGAGGGGTGAGGAAGAGGGGATATCTGAGGGGGGAGGGAAGAGGGGATATCTGGGGGTGAGAGGAAGGGGGATATCTGAGGGGTGAGGGAAGAGGGGATATCTGAGGGGTGAGGGAAGAGGGATATCTGAGGGTGAGGAAGAGGGGATATCTGAGGGGTGAGGGAAGAGGGGATATCTGAGGGGTGAGGGAGAAGGGGGATATCTGAGGGGTGAGGGAAGAGTGGAAAGGGGGATATCTGAGGGGTGAGGGAAGAGAGGATATCTGAGGGGTGAGGGGAAGAGGGGATATCTGAGTGGTGAGGGAAGAGGGGATATCTGAGGGGTGAGGGAAGAGAGGATATCTGAGGGGTGAGGGAAAGAGGAGATGTCTGAGTGGTGAGGGGAAGAGGGGATATCTGAGGGGTGAGGGAAGAGGGGAAGGGGGGATATCTGAGGGGTGAAGGAAGAGGGAAGGGGGATATCTGAGGGGGGAGGAAAGAGGGGATATCTGAGGGGTGAGGGGTGAGGGAAGAGGGGAAGAGGGGATATTTGAGGGGTGATGGAAGAGGGATATCTGAGGGGTGAGGGAAGAGGGGAAGGGAGATATCTGAGGGTGAGGGAAAGAGGGGATATCTGAGGGGTGAGGGAAGAGGGGATATCTGAGGGGTGAGGGAAAGAGGGGATATCTGAGGGGTGAGGGGAAGAGGGGATATCTGATGGGGTGAGGGAAGAGGGGAAGGGAGATATCTGAGGGGTAAGGGAAGAGGGGATATCTGAGGGGTGAGGGGTGAGGGAAGAGGGGATATCTGAGGGGTGAGGGAAGAGGGGATATCTAAGGGAAGAGGGAAAGAGGGGATATATGAGGGGTGAGGGAAAGAGGGGATATCTGAGGGAAGAGGGAAGAGGGGATATCTGAGGGGTGAGGGAAGAGGGGATATCTGAGGGTGAGGGAAGAGGGGAAGGGTGGATATCTGAGGGGTGAGGAAGAGGGGAAGGGGGATATATGAGGGGTGAGGGAAGAGGGGATATCTGAGGGGTGAGGGAAGAGGGGATATCTGAGGGGTGAGGGAAGAGGGGATATCTGAGGGAAGAGGGAAAGAGGAGATATCTGAGGGGTATGGGAAGAGGGGAAGTGGGGATATCTGAGGGGTGAGGGAAGAGGGGAAGGGGGATATCTGAGGGGTGAGGGAAAAGAGGGGATATCTGTGGGGTGAGGAGAGGGGAAGGGAGATATCTGAAGATTGAGGGAAGAGGGGATATCTGAGGGGTGAGGGAAGAGGGGATATCTGAGGAAGAGGGAAGAGGGGATATCTGAGGGGTGAGGGAAGAGGGGATATGTGAGGGGTGAGGGAAGAGGGGATATCTGAGGGAAGAGGGAAAAGAGGGGATATCTGAGGGAAGAGGGAAAGAGGGGATATTGAGGAGTGAGAGAAGAGGGGATATCTGAGGGAAGAGGGAAGAGGGGATATCTGAGGGGTGAGGGAAGAGGGGATATCTGAGGGGTGAGGGAAGAGGGGAAGGGTGGATATCTGAGGGGTGAGGGAAGAGGGGAAGGGGGATATATGAGGGGTGAGGGAAGAGGGGATATCTGAGGGGTGAGGGGGAAGAGGGGATATCTGAGGGGTGAGGGGAAGAGGGGATATCTGAGGGGTGAGGGAAGAGGGGAAGGGTGGATATCTGAGGGGTGAGGGAAGAGGGGAAGGGGGATATATGAGGGGTGAGGGAAGAGGGGATATCTGAGGGGTGGGGGAAGAGGGGATATCTGAGGGGTGAGGGAAGAGGGGATATCTGAGGAAGAGGGAAAGAGGAGATATCTGAGGGGTATGGGAAGAGGGGAAGTGGGGATATCTGAGGGGTGAGGGAAGAGGGTGAAGGGGGGATATCTGAGGGGTGAGGAAAGAGGGGATATCTGAGGGGTGAGGGAAGAGGGGAAGGGGGATATCTGAGGGGTGAGGGAAGAGGGGAAGAGGGGATATTTGAGGGGTGAGGGAAGAGGGGATATCTGAGGGGTGAGGGAAGAGGGGATATCTGAGGGGTGAGGGAAGAGGGGAAGGGGGGATATCTGAGTGGTGAGGGAAGAGGGGATATCTGAGGGATGAGGGAAGAGGGGAAGAGGGGATATCTGAGGGTGAGGGAAGAGGGGAAGGGGGATATCTGAGGGGTGAGGGAAGAGGGGAAGAGGGGATATCTGAGGGGTGAGGGATGAGGGGATATCTGAGGGGTGAGGGAAGAGGGGAAGAGGGGATATCTGAGGGGAAAAAAGGGATTAGGGACAAGATACACGTGGTTGCAATGCGTGTGTGTGTGGTAGTGGAGGGAGGAAGGGTGGATGAGGTGGAAGAAGAAAGAAGGAAGAAGAGGAAGAAATGATAATGATAATGACCAACAACAACAACAATGCTGATAATATGAAAGTCACGAACAGGATGAATAAATAATAAGTGTAGTAGTAGTAGTAGTAGTAGTAGTAGTAGTAGTAGTAGTAGTAGTAGTAGTAGTAGTAGTAGTATAGTAGTAGTAGTAGTAGTAGTAGTAGTAGTAGTAGTAGTAGTAGTAGTAGTATAGTAGTAGTAGTAGTAGTAGTAGTAGTAGTAGTAGTAGTAGTAGTAGTAGTAGTAGTAGTAGTAGTAGTAGTAGTATAGTAGTAGTAGTAGTAGTAGTAGCAGTAGTAGTAGTAGTAGTATAGTGTAGTAGTAGTAGTAGTAGTAGTAGTATATAGTAGTAGTATAAGTAGTAGTAGTAGTAGAAGTGTATAGTAGTAGTAGTAGTAGTAGTAGTAGTAGTAGTAGTAGTTAGTAGTAGTAGTAGTAGTAGTAGTATAGTAGTAGTAGTAGTAGTAGTGTGTAGTAGTAGCAGTAGTAGTAGTATGTTGTAGTAGTAGTAAGTAGCAGTAGTAGTAGTAGATAGTAATAGTAGTAGTAGTATAGTAGTAGTAGAAGTAGTGTAGTAGTAGTAGTAGTAGTAGTAGTAGTTAGTAGTAGTAGTAGTAGTAGTAGTAGTAGTAGTAGTAGTAGTAGAAGTGATAGTAGTAGTAGTAGTAGTAGTAGTAGTAGTAGTAGTAGTAATAGTAGTAGTAGTAACAGTAGTAGTAGTAGTAGTAGTAGTAGTAGTAGTAGCAGTAGTAGTAGTAGTAGTAATAGTAGTAGTAGTAATAGTAGTAGTAGTAGTAGTAGTAGTAGTAGTAGTAGTAGTAGTAGTAGTCGTAGTAGTAGTAATAGTAGTTGTAGTAATAGTAGTAGTCGTATAGTAGTAGCAGTAATAGTAGTAGAAAAAGTAGTAGTAGTAGTAGTAGTAGTAGTAGTTGTAGCAAAATAAAATCCCTTTTTAACAAATTTTCATACTATTTTCCAATAAGCCCAAAAAAGACGAGGTTAATTCCCTAGTTAACTTATTATCTGGTTCTTAAAGGTTACATATCTCAATTATTTTTTTCTTTTATCTTATTAAGGTCTTGTCACCCACGCCTTATGCAGACCGGAGCTGTGTTGGGTGCAGTGCGTGTTATGCCAGGGACCTGAGGAGACTTGTATTATACGTGACTGTGTCTTTGAGCGTGCAAGGAGAATCGTGCTTAACATAACTCTAATGGCTGCCTCGTTAAAACATTGATTTTTGGGGGGAGCGGGAAAGGGTAGAGTTGAAAGGTGCTTGTTACCCTTTGTATGTTGGAATTTACTAATAGGGTTTTTTTTTTATTGTGTGTTAATAGAAAATCACTAATATGGTGTTTTATATATTGAAATAAAAAGTTGGGTATTTATATTTCTGTATAGAGTATAAATTTTACTGAAAGAAAAGTTGGGCATTTGCTAATGTTGGTTTTTTTTCTGATTGAGAGAAGAAAAAAAAGCCGTCGCTGTAGTGGTATTTTATGTGTCTAAGTAAAAAGTTGGGTATTTATATTGTCCGTGTCAAATATAAACTTTAATAAAAGAAAAGTTAGCCATTTACTAATATGGTTATTGATAATTGTGTTTAAAAAAATAGTCACTAGCGAAGTCGTTAATGTATATAAGTAATAAGTTGGGTATTTATATTTTC
>JACEEZ010000167.1:5000-7500 GCA_016584305.1 Chionoecetes opilio | reverse complement strand
CAGAAAAAAAGAAAACGAATAAAGAAAAGAAAACAAAAGATAGAAGAATCAACAGCACTAAAAGAAAATATATATCATGTCGTTATGAAAAGAAAATAGCATGAAAAATTGAGAACAAAAATGGATTATAAAAGTTACACCTAAAAATAGCAAAGTGGACCACAGAAAACGAATTTTGGAAGACAGAAAATGGAAACTATCACACCCAATACTGTAAAACAAAGGTTAGATAAAATATAAGAGAAAGTGATAAAGAATAAGAGAACAAATATAACCATGACTTAATAAACATAGGTAATAATAATAATAAAACGAATAGTAGCTGGGAAAACCAAAAATAATATGCCTTTTCACACACACAAACAAACAAGAAATACATCACGAAAAGTCATAAAAGGCGAGAAAAAAATTATACGCAGGAAAGTTAGAAGAAAAAATAAGAAGAAAAAATATAATAAAATATGAATACCTCGTTTTCACATACACAAAAAAATGCGAAGTCAAAAAACATGTGCGAGTGAAAGAAAGAAAAAAACCCATCAAACGCAGGAAAGTAAGATTTTAAAAATAATCAAAATATCCAAAATAAAACCAAAATACCTCGCTTTCACACACACAAAAACACGAAAAGTTATAAAACATATGAGTGAAAAAAAATATACGCAGGAATGTTAGAATTTATAATAAGAAAAAAACATAATAAAATATAAATAGCTCGATCAATACCAAAGTCATGATTAAGATACAGACATAGTTAAGACTAAAAAAAGAAGGAGGGGAGAGGTACGAGTACATTATTTTCCCTCCTTCCTTCATCCTTCTTTCTCTTCTCTCCCCTCTCCCCTTCCTTCCTACCCTCTTTTCTTTCCCCTCTCCTGATCCCCTTCCTTCATTCCTTCATCCCTATTCCCCTACTTCCCTCCTTCTCTTCCTATCCCCTTCCTTCTCTCCTTCCCTTCCTCCCTATATTTTCCTACCCTCTATCCCTTCCATCTATCCTTTCCTCTATCCCTTCCTTCTCTCCTTCAATCTTTCTCTCATTCCCTTCCTCCTTATCCCCTCCTACCCTCTATTCCTTCCTTTAACCTTCTCTCTCTCCCTCTCATTACCTATCTCCTTCTTTCATTCCTTCCCTCTCTCTCTCCTTCCCTTCCTCCCTATAGTTACCTACCCTCTTTCCCTTCCCTAACATTACCCCTTCCTTCATTCCTTCGCTCTCTTTTCCTCCCTCTCCATACTCTTCCTCTATCAACCTATCTATTCTCCCCCTATATATCCTCTTCCCTCTCTCTATTTATCCCTCAATGCAGTACAAGTCAACAGTCAACTCTATCTTTTCTCTCTATATCCTCCTATCTATATATGTTCGCTATACATCCTCCTCCTTCCCTCACTCTTAATCCCCAGTACAAATCAACAATCAAGTCACATTTTATATCTTCACATTTTACATCTTATATATATATATTTTTTCATATTGGAGCCTATTATCTCATGTAGGCTATTCTTCTTTTTCTTTAACCCCTTCACACCCAGATCTTTCCTTTGCTATAAAAAAAAGTGTATGTTGTCTAGCCATAAAATTACGAAAAGTACCTTAATATACCACATTAGTTAGTGGGAAGGATACTAAACAGGTCATATCTATTAAATATTGCTTATATTCACTAGAAACCGGCTAATGGTACCCAAATTACAATGGAAATTATGTTCTGGGCCTCAAGGGGTTAAGGGCTCATGGCTATATACTCCTGCCTTCACTATATCTCCCTCAATGCAATACAAATAAATAGTCATTGCACTCACATCATCTTTGTCCTTAGCGCAGTTGGTGTCTCCTCCACTCTGTACGCTGTTCATCTTGCCAGCTAAGAGATCCTACGAGTTTCTTTTACTCCTTCACTCACATAGAAACTTTACTCCACACAGGAACTACCACGTGTAGGTCTCACAGCTTCTTGTAGCTTCCTTATTTTCTTATTTTCTAGTGAGAGTATGTATGCTGAGAGTTTCGCACAGTTTTTTTCACAGTTTCAGAGTTTCTTTTACTCCTTTACTCGACTTTTAACGATTTCACAAACTTAAAACGGTACTGGTTGGGTGGGCGTGGGCGTGGGCGTGGGGTGGGCGGGGATGGTTGAGTGTGGGTGTGGCGTTGGGTTAGATGACTAGAGAGGCTTTGGACTTAACCCATTATCTGTCTAGGTTAAGGAAAATAACACTGAGAAAGTTAGAATCACTGCTCTGTTCTTCCTTTTCACAGGCAGCCTAGTGACATTCTGGTTCAAGGCTAAACAGTTTCTTCTCTTCTAAATCTATATAAGTTTCTTAGTAACGTTCTAGTATTCCTATATCGCCACCAAGCACTTCCTAATAGGCTCCTTCGTTCTTAATTGAGGTAGTTCTAGTTCTAGTAGTTCAAGGTCAAACCGTTTTTTCTTCACTACATAACAATAGGTCTCTTAGTAACATTCTAGTATTCCTGTATTGCCAACAAGCA
>JACEEZ010000166.1:0-12576 GCA_016584305.1 Chionoecetes opilio | reverse complement strand
GAGAAGAAGAGAGAGAGAGAGAGGAGAGAGAGAGGAGAGAGAGAGAGAGGAGAGAGAGAGAGAGAGAGAGGAGAGAGAGAGAGAGAGAGAGAGAAGAGAGAGAAGAGAGAGAGAGAGAGAGAGAGGAGAGAGATTGATTGATTTAATGCCAAAAAAGGTGAATGTGCCAGCCATCAGAGGTCCTATGGCACTATGGCAAAGCATATCAAGGGTCAGGGTTAAAGAATAATAGTGAAACGATGAGGGAAGGGGAAAGAACGGAATGTTACAGCAGGATGGTTAGATCAGATGTAGGATGTGGATTTGTTGGAGGAAGGAGGTTACATTGTCCAGGGAGGAGGAGGGGGCTATGCAGGCGTGGCTATAAGGCATACATATTATAGCTATCTATCAATGAGGGGCAACTATAGTCTATTTTTAGGTGGCTGTCTGTCTGCCTGGGTGGCTGTCTGTCTGTCTGTCTGTATGTATGTATGTATGTATGTCTGGGTGGCTGTCTGGATGGCTGTCTCTCTGTCAGTCAGTCAGTCTGTCTGGCTGTCTGTTTGTCTAGGTGGCTGTCTGTCTGTCTGTCTCTCTGTCAGTCTGTCTGTCTGTCTGTCTGTCTGTCTATCTGTCTGTCTGTCTGTCTGTCTATCTGTATATGTCATTCTGTCTGTTTGTATATATGTCTGTCTATCTATCTATCTATCATTCTGTCTGTCTGTCTGTCTGTCTGTCTGTCTGTCTGTCTGTCTGTCTGTCTGTCTGTAATGCCCGGTATTCGAAAGAGATAGAATGGGAATTCCTATCATACAATTCCCGGATTAGGTCTGTAAGAAGGATAAAAAGATTCAATCTCCATACACTGTTCTGGGGCCAGTTGCCACCTAGACCCCGCCATCTGGGGGGAACAGATTATCGTTATTATACTAAGGTCAATCAACTTTTGTTCGCCTATATATTTATCCTTCATCTTTCTATCTCGCACTTCTATCTTCCTCCCTTCCCTCACTCCCTCCCCCCCAGACACTCCGGGTACGAGTCCAAATTCGTGGGACAATTATTTCGCGATCATCGATAACTAGTAGATTCAAAACTTTCATCCTCCCCTCACCCTCCTATCAGATCAAGGAACACCCTTAGATTCTTAATGTCCTTCAAAATAGTCACCCATAGTGAAAGATCACGTTCATACATGGAGTGGGTTAGTCGTGGTATTCGCTAAATTGAGAGTCGACCAAATTTCTATCACTCTTACCATACCTCGTCGCTCTGAAACACATGTTCGAAGGCTACCCACGAAGGGAGGATATCTTTCCCTGGGTATTAGTGTAAAAATATTAAATTCTTCTATATCAAAGTAAAGAACTGTATTATAGGCAAGCCATTTCATATGTATAACTTGTTTCATTAGTTGATTAGTCATTCATGGTCTGATAATCCCTTCATTAGAGACCGGTCCTAAGGATCCGAACATTTCCCTTTTTCCCGCTACTAAGCCCAACCTCGCCTTAGTCACCCCGAGGGAGCCAGTCGTCTCTCCAACTCCTCTCCAGGTAAGACCTCGGTACCTCGCTCCTATTCCCCCCCCCCCCCCTTCCTTGTTTATATTATATCTATCTATATATCTATACATAGGTAGAGTTGGTTAGTTTTTCCATTAACGCATAGGAGGCCTGGCCTGTCCTTATAAGTGTTATTAACGGAGTCGTCTCTCCACTCCTCTCCAGACTCAGACGGACGTCTCAGTCTGACGAAAAAACCCCGTCACATGGTTTTTAAGTGAAACGCAAACACATTCTTACTCTTATATTCCCCCCTTATATTCTCCATGTATACCTATAAGTATTCAGCGGTATGTACATACGTAAATGATAATTCACATATAGGATTCAGTGAGGGAGGTTATGCTCTCAAGAGCTTTCCTGTAGCAGATGGGAGAGCTTTCCTGTATCAGATTGGAGAGCTTTCCTGTGTCAGATTGTAGATTTTCCTGTGGTGGATTAGAGGGCTTTCCTGTGCCGGGTTAGAGAGCTTCCTGTGTCGGATTAGAACTTATATGTGTGTCTGAAATCTCAAACAAGAGAAATAATATTTTCATGATGAATAAATAGGATGATGTTTCAAATATAGTCTTGTGTTATTTAGTAAAAACCTCAGGTGATTATTCTGTGTTAGGACAATACTTCCCACACTTCCAAAAAGAGTCAGCCTTACTCGGCGTAATTCTAAGTATCAACCACGACTACCAAGATAAATCTTATATATATTTAAAACATGCTCAGGAAGTAAAACCATAGAACTACTTGCCTGAGCTGGTGGCAGCATTTCCCCTTAACCTTAACTCCTAACCCTTCCCCTTAAAGTAGTCGTCCAGACCATTTCATCATTCCTGATTTAATGCAGTCAAATCATAGCCATTGACGAGTATATCAACAATACGTCGTCACTTTTTGTATCCAGTCAGCCGTTTTTAAATAATCCGCAATCAAAATCTGCAAATTCCCCGAGTTCTCAAAACGCACTCAAGATTTGCAGACGCTCAGGCTCAGGCTCCGGACGTACCATCAGGGAGCTCATCTTCCCGCGCTATCGACCTAAAACAGAAACTACTGCACTGTAATTGGTGTGTTTTTAAAATTATTCTTTCACATCTGTTTAAGGTTCCGCGTGCGCCCCCAACCACTGTTTAACCCACACACCACGCTGGAAATATTGGTCACCTTCCAATTCTAATGTCCCCGTTGGTTATGCTTATTATACTTATTGTAAAGGTTAGGTGCGCTCACTGGTTACGACGCTATAATTTGGTTAAAAAATTTGAGTTTAGGTTAGGTTATACTTTGTGGTTAAGGTTTAGGTTAGCTATACTTTGTGGTTAAGGTTAGGTTAGGTTAGGTATACTTTGGGGTTAAGGTTTAGGTTAGGTATACTTTGTGGTTAAGGTTAGGTTAGGTTAGGTATACTTTGTGTTTAAGGTTAGGTTAGGTTTAGGTATACTTTGTGGTTAAGGTTAGGTTAGGTTAGGTATACTTTGTGGTTTAAAGGTTAGGTTAGGTTAGGTATACTTTGTGGTTAAGGTTAGGTTAGGTTAGGTATACTTTGGGGTTTAAAGGGTTAGGTTAGGTTAGGTATACTTTGTGGTTAAGGTTAGGTTAGGTTAGGTTAGGTATACTTTGTGGTTAAGGTTAGGTAGGTTAGGTATACTTTGTGGTTAAGGTTAGGTTTAGGTTAGGTATACTTTGTGTTGGTTAAGGTTGAAAGGGTTAGGTTGGGAGTTAGGTATACTTGTGGTTAAGGTTAGGTTAGGTTAGGTTAGGTATACTTTGTGGTTAAGGTTAGGTTAGGTTAGTTTTGGTTAGGTTAGGTTAGGTATACTTTGGGGTTAAGGTTAGGTTAGGTTAGGTATACTTTGTGGTTAAGGTTAGGTTAGGTTAGGTATACTTTGTGGTTAAGGTATTAGGTTAGGTTAGGTATACTTTGTGGTTAAGGTTAGGTTAGGTTAGATTTTTAACATATAGTGACTTTCATGATTTTTTGGGGAGCCATAAATCACTTATATTTGCTTCCCCCACCCAAAAACCCGTATTCCCGCCAGTTCCCCAGGCTGTTGGCTATAGGGGGAAGAAAAAAAGATAGGGGTGAAGGACTTCTTCCAAAGTTTTACCCACGCCTGCACACACGCCTCCTTCCCACACACACGCTTGCATACACGCCTCTTTCCCACACACCCCCAACACACGCCTGCAGACACGCTTCCTTCCCACACACACGCCTGCACACCGACACCCTTCCCACACAGACGCCTGCACAACACACACGCCTCCTTCCCACACACGCTTCCTTCCCAACACACGCCTGCACACCGACCACCCTTCCCACACACACGCCTGCACACACGTCTGCACACCGACACCCTTCTTACACACACGCCTACTTCCCACACACACGCCCTCCACACACGTGTGTGTTGTGTGTGTATGTGTGTGTGGTGTGTGCAGGAAGGGTGTTGGTGCGCAGGCGTGTGTGCAGGCGTGTGTGTGGGAAGAGTGTCGGTCACAGCGACAGATTCACTGTCTGACACCGAAGTACAATCGGTCATCATAAAATTTGCCGACAGGTGCCAGACAGAGTGTCTGCGGGCGTCCCCGTTCTGACGTCATCAATAACAGTCGTAGCCCTGTTGGAGGGAAGATTTTTTTTTTCGCGCGCTTTTTACAAAAGTCGTGTTTTTACGGAAATAAGGCCTGGAAATCAATTATTTTTGGTGGATTAGGTGTTTTGAATACAAGTTGAAAGTCAACATAATTAGGCAAAAAAAAAATGGGTCTGGACGACTACTTTAAGTTCATTCCCATTTCAGTACTCTCCGCAGCGAGAAGTATTCGTACTATAATTAAATAGTGAAGTCATAAGACAAATTTAAATTCTCAATTCAGTTGTAATCAATGAAAAATCCTAACCAAATTAATATCATTCAATATAAAGGTGTCAGCAACAACCCATAAAAACCCTGGCACCACATGTCTGTCTGTCTGTCTGTCTGTCTGTCTGTTTGTATTATGTCTGTCTATCTATCTATCTATCATTCTGTCTGTCGGTCTGAATGTATATCTGTCTGTCTATCATTATGTGTGTCTGTCTGTCTGTCTCTCTTATAATAATAATAATAATAAATAATAAATAATAATCATTCAATAACTATAATATACAAACTTCCTTTCGTATAGTCTCGTAAAATGCCTAATAAAGAATTCATTTTCCAATTTCACGCGTAATTTGATCATGTGTGTGTGTGTGTGTGTGTGTGTGTGTGTGTGTGTGTGTGTGTGTGTGTGTCCTTAAATGGATGTTAAGACATTATAGGCATTAATAGGGTAGAAACGAATGAAGGAAGTAAGAACAGTGAGGAAGGTTTGGTGTGGCACTTGGGCCCCCCCCCGGCCCAGGGACAGGGACAGGCCTCTGTCCCTCTCTTCCCTGTGCACGGAGCCACCCAAGGATAGTATATAGAGGATAGAGGGGTGTGTGTTAAAGTTTGGAGGACGGACGCTGCGCCATCTTCAGGAAATGAATCGAAACCAGCGCTTTTTTTAAGGGGTGTCTTAAGTATTTCTATTTAACATCCCATACCCTGCCCTTTCGTTTATTCACCTTTTCCTATTACTTTATTCACTTATATTTGACTTTATATTATAATTCATTAGAAGGTAAATAGAAGAACATAGTGATAAATTTTCATTTTTATTAGGAATTCCATCAGGTAACTTGACATCCAGTCCCATGCAGCTTGCAATGTTGAATACCAGAAAATATTGGGCCAGATATCATAATCAGGGACAAAATTACCAATAGGCAGATAATAATGGTATTGCAGTATGAATGACTCTTCTGTTAGAATCACCTACACAACGCAAAAACCAAACAGATACTGTATAATTGTAACGTATTACCCGGGACTATACCAAATAGAACAAACAAACAATCACCCCCACAAATATATATATTATAAATAAATATATATATATATTATATATATATATATTTTCAAATTAAGGCAACAGTCAACACTACCATTTATTTTTTTCCCTGCACGATATTGAATGTAAAATAACACGTGCCATACAACAAATTTACCTAAATGATATCAAATTAACTACAGATGCCAGAACATAGATGGATACTTTACATATCAAACAATAAGGCAGATAATAATAGCCCTGCATCTTTGGGGTTTTAACGTATGAAATGGTCCACAACTGGTGTTGTATTTCATTATGGAAGGCAAGGACAGATGCAAACGTTTTCATACAAGATGAAAAAAGTGAGAACCAGTGTACAATGCCTGCATTTTTCCTGCCATGCCATGCCATAAAAAATAAGATTTAAGAACAAAATTTTTTGTAAGTAGGGTGTACTGGGAAGTATGAAATATATTGATAATTTGGTGATCTGCACGACAAGAGGGTTGTTTTAAGTTTTAGCCTTTTTAACATAGATGAACCATAGGTATACAAGGAGAAGAGGAATTCCACAGAATGGTTAGAAAGGCCTTAAAATTATAGCCACAATATGGGAGAACTGAAAGGAGAGTTTAACTGATGCGAAAGTGTGTTAGAGGCAATATCGAAGCATGAATCACCTAGCAGTATTAATGAAAATGAAGGTGCATGACATATAGATGTTCTGAAAACCCTCCAGGATAAAGAGAGGGGTTAGTTTTAAAAAAGTTGTACATAAGAAGTTTTGGGGATTACGGCGAATTTGGCGTATGCATTGAGTGGTATCTCAGAGATATAAAAAAGAAGAGTTCAAAATGTGTTTAGGTTCTTCAAAAATGAATACTAAGGGTTAAGGAACAATTGGTGGGCCAAAGACTACTGTATACAGTAGTCTTTGGGTGGGCACAGAGGTGAAAATAAGGAAACAAATGCATGCCGGTGGACAGTGAAGTCAAGCAAGTAATAGTCATGAGGCATGCATATGTTGCACTGTTGCCTCAACAGAGAAAGGGTGTCTGAGCATGTAAGGGAATAGCAGGAAAACAGAGCACATGCAAAAGGAGTGAAATGGGTTATCACAAAAAAATTGAAAGTGGATGAAATTTTTGGAAGGAATCTGAGTGAGTTTTTTTAGAGAGAATGAACGAGAAAACCCATATTTTAGAGAGAATATTTGGAAGAAATACAGTACAAAAAGAAAGAAACTAGATGGAAAAATGGTGAAGAGATGCTGAGAGAAAATAGGGATGTCAAAAGGTGATAGAATATTTTGAGGAATTAATGAGTGTTAATAATCCACATGGAAGTAAAATAAGGGGACACCACAACATGGACGGGCAAGCAATGGGATATTTGTTTTTGCATGATGAGAGGACGTTTGAGTAAGGAAGTGAAAAAGGGTATTAAGGGACAAAAAATTACTTCCTGCAGTGACATCACAAGTGAGACTTGACGTGGAATAATACCAGAGGTCTAAGATTAAAGCAGTGGAAATGATTTTTATCTGAAGAGTGGTTGACATGTGAAGAGAATGGAGGGAAAGTATCATGTACACTCATATGATTCATATTTCACCCCAAACGTTAGAACCATGATTTACTCCTGTGTAAAGTTTGGTAAATCTTCAGTGTCTGCAAACTCCATGGGGTAGTTTTCCAGAGACTTGTGGAGAGCATCAATCCGGGAGATGAGTTTGTGAATTTCTTTATATGCTGAAAGCAATGTCCTTGGCCTGTGGGGTAGGTATCTTTGGGAGCCCTAAAAGTTTCCCAAAATCTTGGTTAGGAAAAATATCATGACCAATACAAACATCTTTTTTTTCCCTTTCTTATTTTCTATAAATTCAAATCCCATATTCAGTTTGTCATCTTTTTAATCAACCCAGAAACATATAATGCCACAGAGTATAAATGAATGCATTTTCTAAACCCGAGGTGTTAAACTCATGGCCCTGGGGGCCCAAAAATGTGGCCCCTTGGGATTGTCATAAGTGGCCCGCGAGAGGATGGTAAAGTTTTCAACCCGTGAAAATTTAAACACAGTTATAAAGGAAAATAATATAATTAATGTATTTTTGTTGTAATTTTGTGTTAGTTTATTACGTAATTTAAATCAAAATCAAATAACGTATTCCAGTTTAAGTCATCGTGTAAGGCTGTAACTTCAGTCCTGCAACATTTTTACGTACTTTGTTGGCGCTCGAGACATTAACTAAAATAAGAATTGGCCCTTTCGAATATTTTGAGTTTGACACTCCGGCTTTAAACGCTAATTTCTTGTATGCCAACACACACACACACAACACACACACACTCAAAGTGAACCGTTACTATTCTTGATCACAGGTAGCTGTGGAAATACACCATGAGTTAAATTCCATTGTGTAAGCAATTTTGCACGAATATATCTCTTGTCAAAGATAATTTATTTTGTGCTTTCTCAAGCCACGTAGCTTTCCTTAAGAGATTGTTTCAGCCTGGATTAATTTTGAATTTTTGGGCTTACTACACTAAGAATAATGCGGACAGTACATCATACAAAAGATGAATAACTGATTTTTTAATAAGATCTGTAAAATTCTTCAACAACTACTACAACTAAAGCTTAGTGGGTGATCCTCATGGTACATCATAAAGTGTGGTAATCACATTCATGGCATGGCTATCCATGACTTCATTGGGGTTCTATTTCTGTGTAACAAACCTAGTTTAATTAAAGAAGCATCTATCACTTTTTTACCTTTCAGCTTTCAGTCTCTGAATCATCTGAGTCATCAAAGAAATCAGAGTATAAAGGTGAAATTATGGTGGATGAGCAACATTATTGAAAGATTACTACTTTTATTATTTTAATTATTACATAAACAACTGTCTTAAGTCTCAAATTTTTGATAAGAAAGTGCTGGCATTGGGTTTTACCCGGCATGGTCACATGTTGGCAGGGTAGCTATGCTTGTCATGTACCCAAAAGACTGACAAAGAGCAAGCAAAATAATCTGTTGCTGATGAGGAAATTTTTTTTGATACTTGGTTTTTTTTTTTACTATTCCCTCCATCCACACATAAAATATTGCTTGCCTTATTGGCCTAATTCAGATTGAACTTATCTACTTAATATTAATGAATAGAAAAAATTCCCACCTTCTTGCATACTGGCTGCTTTATATCCTCATCTGTCGCCTCAGGGTTTTTGGGGTAAAGACTATACTTCTTTTTTCACCTGTGCTGCTGCCTTCCTTGGCACCACAAGGGTCTTGATCACAAGCAGCTATTGAAAAATATGTAATAAGATCTCCACCCCCTAATGCAACCTGCACAATAGTTATCATTGCTAAATTTGCTTTTACATAATTTGTATTCTCTAATTTATGCTTTCTCGGGCCAAATATATTTAACGCAGTTTTTCTCCCTTTTTTTTTAATCTGAAGTACAGGAACCTTATTAGGAGTCACCCTGAGCAGCAACAGCATGTAAATAATGAAAAACTTACAAATGTTGAAACACTTTTTAAAGGGCCCCAAAACTATTTGCAATGCACACATCCAATATGTTAGAGAGAAATAGCGTTGGAATCCTCAAAGTGTTTTTAACACTAGTCAAATTTCAAATAAATTTACCATCTATTAAATCCAGCCTCTATACCTGAAATTGAGATCAGTTAAAGAAAGCACCACCTTCCCGACATGTGTTCATTTTCCCCCTCCAATGGGAACAGCTGCAAGGAGTCTGAGCACAAGTATTGGTGGCGGCATCTCTCGCTCTATAAAGTTGTCATGTTCTTTGCAGACACCCTGAACACCTGGTGGGGTTAAAAGGGATGGGTAAAATATGAAAAAGGTTAGGTCGCATAAAATGTTGACACGTGAGAAGCGATTAAGCCGATATTACTGGATCTATTTTAGATTAGATTATTGCTAGGTAGCATAAGTCCCTTCCAGTTACATATTACAGTTTTAAATCCTTACTTGCGCTGCACAATAAAACCCGCTGCCTATTCTTTCCCTTTTGAATGTTGTTTGTTTGACCTTGACCATTTTTTTCCTGTTACTTTTCATTCCCATTATTCAGTTTGGTAAATATCCAGATGAAACCGAAATCACTTTGGTGGACCAAACTATTTTTTTTTTCTGGTGTGTTTTTATGTGTTTTGAATGATTCTGCTAACTGTTTCTGTCGCAAACTTATTTATATATTTATTTATTTATTGCAAAATGACAAAAAAAAAAGAACCTAAACCAAACTAATACCTATACCAACCTAACCATACCTAACCTAAACCACCCTAAAAAAAAAAAACCTCTATCTACCTAAAAAAAAAAAAAAAAAAGAATTACGACAGAAAAAGTTAGCACATTAATTCAAAACACAGGTATTATTCTAGAGTTTTGCCCATACTCCCCCTCCCACAAAACAAGCTTGGGGGCCTGGGGAATGCGGGATATTTGGGTGGGGTACAAAATTCGTCCCCAACCACATAGTTTTTGAAATTAGGATGTGTTTGAAAAAATTCCTAGAGCTCGGGACAATTCTTTGGATTTCGTGAGTCCAGAAAGTGTGAACCGACGATCCTCACAGAATGTGACCGAAGTGTCGAAACCCCCCCAACCCCACGCTAGGAGGTTAGGTTAGATTTGGGTTTTGGTTTTTGGGTTTGGTTATCGGTGGGTAAGTCCCCCGCTAAAGGTTTTGGTTAATTTTAGTTGGGCAAAAATTTTTCTACATATAAGGAAATTCCTAATCGAGGGAATTTAAACCCCCCCCCCTCCCCCCTACACAACTCTTAAACTACGTCTTTCCAACGCATAATTTGTTCCCCACCCGAAAACACCCCCCATTCCCACAGGTCCCCAATTTACCAAATTGGGTAGAACTTTACCAAAACCATAAAAACACACCAGAAAAAAATTGTTTCGTCCACCAAAGTGAGTTCGGTGTTCATCTGGATAAATACCCAAAGAAATGTTACACTCCTGCACACACTAATTAGGATGGGCACTGCAATACCACAGGTGACGTTAGCACAAAGACAACCCGTAATCTTTCATCACAATAACTGCAGGTAAACTTAACTTTATGTGCCGTCAGGTGACGCCTAGTTAAAGCCTTATTTTGATTATTTTAATACTCTTTCATTAATTTGCCGTGTTTTTTGCAATTTTTGGGTTAAATTTCTTATGCCTGATATTACCTAATGTTGAAATAATGTACTGTGCGAACTCGGAATATTGCAGAAAAATAATCACTATTGCTTGCAGGGGCGGGGCTGGGCCGACAAGCAAGGATGTTTACATGTCATGTATTTCAAGCTCAGCATTATTTCATCACTTTGCATATCACCACACCCTCCCACATACCTTATGGCGTCCCTTGGGGAAGAGGTGAAGTCTTATCCGGGATGATAGTAACTCTTTTCTTGCCGGAAACACGCAACTGCCACTCTTTAAATACTTGGAGCCATTTTGAAATTTGTTTGTTGTAACGGAACTGAGGTCTTGGTCTTGGGCTGTCCTCCCAGTATGCATCGTCTGCCCGCCGCGCCCGCCGCGCCATCTCCAGCAAAAAAAAAAATCGCATTGACCCCTGTCCTCCTTTTTTTTTTGGGACCCTCGGCCTATTTGAACCCTTTTTCTTTTTTTTTTCCTTTTTTTCTATTTTTTAGTCTTTTATTTCCTTGGGGGCCACCCACCCTGTGCTTTTCCGGGATTCAGAAGGCAAAAGAACCAATTATATTCCCCGGAACCCTGTTACGTATTTTGGGAAGTGAAATATTTTACTGTTTACAAGCAAATATGTCCTCTAATAAGAAGTAGGGGGGACCAAGGAAAATGTCTTAAACATAATTTCAACCTGGAGGGAGGCACGTGGGCGTGTGGCGTTCCGAGGCCTCGAGAAAAGGTCAAAACCCCGCTATGGCCCCGGTGTTCTACCGCCCTGTCCCCCCAATTCGGAAAGTGTAATTTTTAACAGGGAAAAAAACGAACGGGGGCCAAAAGGGGGCCCCCAAATTGCTCGAAAACACCCCTCACGAAACCACTAATATTTCCCATAAAACAGATTGATTGAAACGTGTGTACTGGACATTTGACTATCATCTAACAAACAAGGTGAGTACCTGTGTGAATATTATTCGCGTAAAGGGAAAAAATTCAGAACATGAATTATATGCAAAAACCCGACAGCCAGACAGACAAAGACAGTCGACAGACGGCAGGCAGCAGACAGACAGACACAGACAGGCAGACAGACAGACAGACGACAGGCAGACAGACAGCCAGACGACAAGACAGTCAAGACAGACGGACAGGCAGACGACAACAGACAAAAACATCAGACAGACAAGACAGTCAGGCCCAGTTGCAAGAAGTGGTCATTTTCCACCCATACCCAACATAGTGATTTGGGCGCCCGACCCCTTCGTGATACTTCATTGATAAGTTTCATGAACGGCTGATTTTGCCCCATCGGCATGAGGAACCCGACGTCGGGAGCCATGGCGAGGTTGGTATCCGGGGAGGGGTCACCACCCTAAGAAACCAAGACCAGAATTGCAATAAAAAAAAAAATTGCAATTTGGCGCCAAAGGTCTCCCCCTCCAAGTTTTAAAAATTTCTGATGTAAAAAAATGCAGTTCTAACCAATACTCCCTATTGACCAATACTCTCCTGTCATAACGAAAGGGGGGGGGGGCGCCCCTCCAGACCCCCTGCTAGTTAAATAACTAAACTTGGACATTGTTTTCGTAACCTAACCTCGCTAGGGGGGTTTCGTTCCCCCCCAGACCCCCCCCGCTAGTTAACGCACTGAGCCTAGGCATTGTTTTTCTTACAAAACCCCGCAAAGGGGATTTCGTTCCCCCCCGCTAGTTTAACTTAAGGCGTATTTTGTCCATGCCCTTGGAAGTAAAATTTTACTTATTTAAGCCTCCGCCCCCTTATATTTTACTCTTTTGCGTGCATAGAAAACTGACAGAATACACTTATTTTACTCTTTTCCTGTAAAATTATACAGTCGTGGGGTTTTGGGTGGGGGTTTCAGAGCCTGCCATCAGTCGCGGCCGGCAAATTTGAAAAAGAAAAAAAAAAAATTTTCCCTTT
>JACEEZ010000165.1:0-32478 GCA_016584305.1 Chionoecetes opilio | reverse complement strand
CAGGGTTTGGCTCCCCCTTCCTTCCCCGCCAAGTTTTCAGCCCTCTCCCCGGGGATGATTATTGGGATGGTTATGATGGCTCCGAGCCGGCTGGCGGACAGCCGGCCTCGGTCAGGATTGGCACGGCGTTGCCAGACGTGTGTTTCTTTTTCTTCCAGTTCTGAGTGTAGCCTGGTTACCTAACCAGATGTCGGTATTGGTTGCCTGTATACCCAGGGTTTGCCCTGGGTGGCGATCTTTTCTATCCTATAGCTTAGTGCACTAGCTCTGTCAGGGACCCAAAAATAGGCTTTTCACACTTCAAAGCCGTCAATCTACCTATATAAAAAAAAGTAAACCATATCCACCTATATTTTTTTTTAACTAGTAGGTGGATGACTGGAGTGGGTAGATGGATTAAGAGTGGATGGGCTGGGTGGGGAGTGGGTGTGGGTGTGTGTGTGGTGTGTGTGTGTGGGTGTGGGTGTCTGGGTGTGTGGGTGTGGGTGTGGGTGGGTGGGTGTGTGTCGGTTGTTCCCCAGACTGTAAACACACCAGTGCCAGGAGCTCCGTGTTATCAAGCTGTTATAGGGGCCAAAGACCTCCAAAGAAGCTCCAGTAAGCGCTAAAAGCTCAGTAAGTTGTATGTGCTCCCGAAGACAAGGAAGTGGATATCAGGGGTAGTTGGACTTAGCCACTGTAGTCTTGGAAAATTCAAGTAATCAGACTACAACCCCCCTGCGACCCTGTCCCGGATTTTTGCGCATGCGCATTGACCATGGTGTGACGTCAGCATTGTGTGACGTCATATTGACTGCTAGTTACAGTGCGGCCTGCCCCTTTCTCCACCTCGCCCTATAGGCCAGGCAATAAAGTGCCGAGGTTGGACAAAAATGTTAACAAAGCAATTTCACCTGAAATGGGTTCTTTGGAGGTATTTCTAACCACATAAAAAAGTCCACTCGAATCCACCCATGGCAAATACTCGTTTTCACTGAAAATCCTAGATGCCCGCCGCCGCGGAAGGTAAAATATTGAAATAGGCATAACTTTGCTGTAAATCAACATAGAAACACAAATAAAGTGTCTAATCCTACTAAGTTTGAGGTGCTCTTTCATTTAAAGTTACTTTGGAAGATATTGGAGGATGTGTTCATATTGAAATCCTCGAAAAATCAAAATTTTGGCCTAAAATTATTGTGATCAACATTGTCGGCAATGAAGTGCAGCAAAGCATCAGCAGTGAGATCTTTAATGTCTACTCCTTGGGTGAGAGCAGCGTTTTTCTTGTAGAGGGATGATTCTGAATATGAAGAGCAGAAACCAAAGCTGAAGAGTAAGTCTATCAAGTCACGATGTCCATATTTCTGGTCCAAAGTTACACACAGACCAACTTGCAGAGGACAGAGGAATGCTCTTGGACAAGTGGAGCTCATTATGGCTTGGCCAATAGATGCACATCGAAGGTCTGCTCTTTTGCTCTTGATGATTGTCTGTAACAGTAGAGACAAGGCAGGGGTCAAAGTGGAGAGATTGTGTTCGAGCGATTTTATATCAGAGGCGTCTGGATATACATCGTTGTGTTTTTCGGCATTCTTTATTTCATTCCTGATATAGGTGCCGACAACTTTGATCAACGAATCCATGGCATCGGGGTTGTTCTTCATTTTTGAGTGCGCATCCTGAATCAACTGCTTCACATTAGATGTGAGTGTGACAATCAGTGCTTGCTTTTTCGTTGAAGTTATCGATACTCTGTTCCCATAATGTACATAAGAGTTGCCTTTGCAAAGACTTTTTGGAATAAACCTCTCCACTGGTTGCATGGCTTTCCATGATTTCATAGAGTTCATCTAGAGTGACAGTTTCATCATCATTGTTTTCCAGATATTCAATAACGTGCATGAAAGACGATCTCTTCATTTCATCGATGGTACCAGAAGGACGTCCTCGTTTCCGAGATGGTGCTCCATCCTTGTTTGTAGGTAACATGTCAAGTGTAAGATTTTGTGGAGACATGTAATATTGGAAACATCTGCGGTGATAAATGGCCTCCTCTGCTGGTAAATCATTAATACATGCAAGTCGATGTGCAACTGCATCAGCCCAAGAGTCTGGATGAGTTTCGCGACGTTCATTACATCTTTGCAAGATTGTCTCTGACACAGTGAGGAGCATAACATGGCTGAATTCATATTCAACATTGAACATTGGTGAGATACTTTCTGGCCTTCTCCTGATCAACATGCATCCCACAGAGATAGCAGTCAGTGTGAAATGATAATTTTTTAGTATCACATCGCAGTTTGTGTGAGGTAGGACCAGTTTCATCGACATGTTGGCGTTTACCGATCTGCTCATATCGTCTGCTGTTTGTGTGACTTTTGCGACATGATGTGTGGACATATTGCTTTCCATTTTCATCAAATTTATATATTGGGATGGGTTCGTTGGATATAGTTCATTGTGTCTATGGGTGAATTTATTAATGGAAGTGAGGCCTTTGCGTCCAACGCTGGAATATTCCTCGTTCTTAAATGAAATAGTGTCTCTACAAATTAAACACGCCGCATCTGTCTTGGGGGATGCCATCACAATCTCAGATCTGGAATTAAAGAAAAAAGTATTACTAAATGCGTTGCATACACGTATATACATTTCTCAATCGTGCTGGTGTAATAGTCGCACAGATATGTTCAGAGGATCATATAATTTTCACATTTTCCTTCAATATTATACCAAAAATGACGTTGATTTTGACGTTTGAGCATGAATGCCACCTTATATGACCTTGAAAATATTTCCAAGTGAAAGAGCACCTCAAAATTAGTAGGATTAGACACTTTATTTGTGTTTCTTTGTTGATTTTCAGCAAAGTTGTGCCTATTTCAATATTTTACCCTCCGCGGCGGCGGGCATCTAGGATTTTCAGTGAAAACGAGTATTTGCCATGGGTGGATTCAAGTGGACTTTTTTGTGTGGTTAGAGATACCTCCAAAGAACCCATTTCAGGTGAAATTGCTTTGTTAACATTTTTGTCCAACTTCGGCACTTTTTTGGTGCTTATTTCCTGGCCTACTACTGCAAATATTAAAGTCACCGACATGGCAAAACGACTACTTGAGTTGAAGAAGATGCAGCGCACTCAGCTGGTAAGAATTAATAAAGAAGAGCTGATTGACACTATCTTAGCCGCTGAAGAGGAGGATGAAACACCGATGCTGAAGTCACTTGAGGAGAAGCTGAATGCTGTGATGACAGAAGTGACAGAGTTGAGGAAGGTCATAACATCGGCTGAAAGTTTCGTCGCCAAGAACTTCGCTGAGCTGCACGAGCGAGTGGACCAGCAAGCTGAAATTATCGCCAAGCAACAGCGCTTCTTGGAGATGCTGGACCGGAAGGATCGAGAGATGAACGTGGTGTGGTGGTGCTGGGGCTGCCGGAAGAGGGCGAGGCGCTGGACGGCGCCGCCACTGACGCCGACAAGCTGGACCGAGTTTGGGGCAAGATAGGCGTGGCTGGCGTGCAGTGTCAGCTCCGCAGGCCCGGCGCGGCGCCTGACGGACACCGCCGTAACCGCCCCCTGCTGCTGACCATACGCGATCATGATACGCGGTCGCGGGTCCTCGCCAGTGCCAAACACCTCAAGACATCCGAGAGAATACGCCAAGATTTATGTTAAAGAAGGACGTACACCCGGGTGTCAGAAGAGTGGTGGCAGCGACTACGCGAGGCCGAGGCCAGGGAGAAGGAGAGGCCGGAGAACGTGGGCTGCGACTTAGGCTGGACACCCACAGAGCAAGCTTTACCGCGACGGTGACGTCATCGATAGTTGGAACCCAACGTTTTTCTAAATAGACCACAGTGTATAGAGACATAAGAATAATATCATGGAATATTAACCGTGTATGTACAAAGCTAGAAAAGTCAAATGTTTATAGTATGTTAAGTGAGTTCTTGCATTGAGTGAAGTGAAGACAACTTTACCTGTGCGGCTGCCAGGCTATGTGACCTATCGCGGAAAGTCAGTGGGCACAACAGACCGAGGTGGACTTGTGGTGTTTGTTAAGAACAATATGAGTGATTTTGTACATGACATTGATTTAGATATAGGTGATCAAATATGGTTGCAGCTTGGTAATGTCGAGGAAGTGATGTTAGGTTTTTGTTATATCCCCCCCTGTGACTCTCAATATTACTCCCACGATGCTTTTGCTGCAATCCAGGAAAAGATTATGCATAAATATATGAGGATCGGATACATTATTATGGGTGACATGAATGCCAGGTTTGGGAAGGCGGTGCGAGACTTAGTACAGCTGTACGAGTTGCCTGGTATGAACATTTCCTACCCGAACATTGAGGACGATATAGGCCTGATGAATGATGATGCTGAATTTTTGTCATCCATTTGTTTAGATAATAAGCTACTAGTATTGAATAACCTGAAGACAAGAGACAAACATTTCATGAGTAGTAAAACAAACAGGAAGCGCGACACATGGGTGACTGAGCTGGACACGTGTCTCCTGTCCCCTGAGTTAGTGAAATATGTTCGTGAGTTTACAGTCATTAAGAGGACAGACCTCCCATCTGATCACGCCCCTATCAGCATAACAATTAGCCTTCCTGGGACGTGTCTGGACAATATTCTTGCCAGAGCCTCCATGCTGGGAGACCACGCAGTGTTACATGGCAGCGCCGTGACGGAATGCGTGGCAAAGAAACCCATTAGATTTTTCAATATAGACAGAAAAATATGTTGAGAATATTAAATATGTGAGTATTCCTAATAACAGTGTAAATGATGATGTCAATGTCTATGCTAAGAATGTGCCTGACGTCCTGTACGAGTGTGCGGAGCGTAGCAAGTGTGCCCCGACACCAGGTGTAGGCCAGGGTGACCTGCTCTTGGGTAGGTGGGAAAGGCTGTTGGGTGACACCGATGATGCCAGGGTATGGAAGGCTATCAGCTGGAAAGGGAATTTTGAGGCAAGCGAACGCGACAATGAAGATCGTCCGAGTGACGAGGATTTTAAAATTCATTTTGAGCGTGTGTTGAATCCCATTCCTGTACCTCTCCCCCTGCATGTGAGCACTGACGTGACAATACCAGTTGCTGGATGACCCTATCTCTCCTGTAGAAGTTGAATTGCAAATTAAGAAACAAAGTGGATAAAGCGTGTGGGCCGGATGGCCTCAGTCCTGGTGTTCTTTCTAACCATGTTACTTGCACAGTGGTTATTGACCATTACCTCAATGTTTAACACGGTGTTTTTGTCTGGCATGTACCCTGTGTCGTGGGTGAGAGCAAAGGTCTTTACGATTTTTAAAAGAGGGAACAGGTTGGATGCTGACAATTACAGAGGAATTAGTGTGATAAACTCACTTAGTAAATTATTCGACATGGTCCTTTGCTACAGATTAAACCTGTGGTTCCGCCCATTCCGTGAGCAGGCCGGAGCCCAGAGTAAGCGTGGGTGTACAGAGCACATCGTCTCGCTGCGGCTCCTCACCGACATGGCGCGTCGGAAAAAACTTAAGTTGTTTGTAACTTTTGTGGACTTTAGTAAGGCCTATGATATGGTCCCTCGTGGCAAATTATTCACTATCTTGAAGCGGCTAGGGTGTGGAATGTTAATGTTGGCGGCACTTGTGGCCATGTACCGTGAGACCGAGTCAGTGATCGGCGGGGCCGTTATGACCGCAACCCTCGGGGTCAGACAGGGCTCACCCACCTCCTGCCTCTTGTTTATAGTATTCATGAACGAACTTATCAGAATGCTCAAGGCGAGGTGTGCGACTGACGGGGTCTTAGGCTGGCTCCACATACTGGCGTTGATGGACGACAATGTATTGCTGGCTACGAGCAGGGAGGGAATGATCAACAAGGTTAGGATATTGAAGGAGTTTTGTAGTGAGCATGGGATGACCATTAATGAAAGTATGACCAAATTTTTCGTGATTTGTGGTACAACCTCTGTACAGAGGTTGACGCGGAGCCGCTGCGGGTGGATGGGCTCGTTATTGCTCCATGCACGTCCTATATTTACCTCGGGTCGCCCTTCACCAGCGACGGCTCGGTGTCGTCCGCCCTCAGGGTGCATGCCAAAACAAATTAGTCATGTACTGAAGTTTGTGTCATTTGTTCATAAGAATAACGATGTACCGTTTGTGGTGAAACGAGGGTGTTTGATGCGGCGTTAATGGTCTGTGTTACTGTACGGCTGCGAGTCATGGGTAGGAGCCGATTTAAAGCCAATACAAAGTTGTACAACCGGGCACCCAACAGCTGCTGGGTGTGAGAAAATCAACCCCGAATGACGTTGTGTTACGCTGAGTTAGGATACCCTTCACTGCCGGACTTAGTCAGATTAAAGCAGCACACTTTTATTCTAAGCTAGCTTTAGAAAGATCTCATATAACGGATGATCCATTAATGTTACTATAGAAATTGTCACTAGAGCCAACCGGCAATGAGCAGAACTATTGCAGAGTTTATTGGTAAACAACGTGCCCGACATGCATGGCCTCTTGTTAAATGTGCATGAGCGCATCGCGCTAGCTTCCAGTGGGTCAAGGTGCGCCGTGTACCGCAGCATAAACCCCGGCCTTACAGTGCACAGTGTGTACAGGGACCGCCACAAGGTCGACGACCGATACAGGACTCCTTCATCGTTTCCGAGTGTCAGGTCATAGTTGTGTGTTGAGACTGGAAGAATGGAATAGGCGGGAGCGGGGCCGGTTGCCACTGGAGGAACGTCTGTGTGTATGTGGCGATGTACAGACTGAGGAACATGTTGTTGAAATTGTCCTGTATCAAACAATATTAGGCAGACAGTAGCCTAACTTGTTTAGGTGAGCTAGTTAAAGGTAAATATAGCCATTATGAATGTGTAAAATTATTCATGATATTTTGCACTTGTATGCGTAAGGTATGTGTGTCATGGATATCTCCTGGCATTGTTCGTGCACCGACAATTGATGTTGTTTTTGTTTTAATATAATTATGTGGACTGCAGATTGCATTATTTGTGTTGTTTATATTAGTACTAACAGTATGTATTGTTATAAGATTATGGTTAATGTTAAGATTTATGTACACTGTGGTCAATAAATTATTCTATCTATCTATCTATCTGTGGGTGTGTCGTGGGTGGTGTGGGTGTGGGTGTGTGTGGTGGGTGTGTGTGTGTGTGTGTGGTGGGTGTGTGTGTGGTGGGTGCGCGTGTGTGTGTGTGGTGTTACTCACAGGTGGAAAGATTTGCCACTTCCAGGTCCTGGTTTGTTTGTACAGGACATAGCAGCACAGCTTGGCATGACGAGGCGATAAGCACAGCCAGACAGCAACGCGAGCCGCAGAAACAAGGCTTTGTTTTGGTATTGGCAAGATGGCGGACAGTTGGAACTAGTGCTGAGCCAGGCTTCCGCGATCCATGTTATATAGATCAGTGGCCGCAGCACACCGCGCTCACCAGACACACCGAGAGCTGGAGGCCAGGAAGAGGCAGGCGGCCTGGTACGCTACAGCCACCGACTACCACCCACTGGACGCCACCCAGCAACAACCCAGGGCAGACGGCGCACTACTGCAGCGTGTGCGTCTGGGCTACTGCACCAGAGGAGCTGCAGGAGGACTTTGAGGGGCAAGAGTGCGACCACTGCGGGAAGCACACCCGTCGCCCACTGGTGCACTACCTCCTGTCCTGCCCCGCCACCACCCCCCTGAGGCCCGGCCCGGCCCCAGCCGCCCAGCCGTCAGGTGGGGGGCTGCTGAGTGGGCGTGAAGTCAGGGCCGCCCTCATGGTCCGCCACACCCCGAGACGTGATGTTGGAGGTGTTGCGAGCAACACCCCCTCCCCGCTGACACATCACCCACACCCTGCCGCCCCCGGCCGGGTGACCAGTGACGCAGGTGACTCACCGTCACCACGCCTCCACGCGACCCTCCCGTAGCTTGACGGGATACTCCCCTCACCGGCGGGCTGATGCCCGCTTTGTACCTTTTTGCTACTGTACGTGTATTTCTGTACATGCTTGCTTGTATTGTATGATAAATATGTCCTGTATGTTTAATTGTACAATAAACCTTTACAAACAAAACAACACGTATCTCCCTCTCCCTACACGTATAATCATAACACATAACTATTCAATAAACCATCAGCAAGGGGTCAAACACTCACCCAGCAGGTCAGTGGGTCAGGTCAGCAGGTCAGTGGAGATCCTGGGACAACTCTCCACACTTTGTTCACCACCTGAGGACAATGGAAATGACGAGGTATTAGTGACAGGATAATTAAGCTAATTCTGAACATTCTGCCTTAACTGATGTACCTTGTAAACCATCTGTGAAATTATTATATGTTAAAATTAAAATAAATTATCTACTTTTGAAGCCAACTGTCTAATTATTATCTGTTTAAAGTAAAATAAATTAGCTACCTTTGAAGCCATCTGTCTGATTATTATGTTTACACAAAAATAAATTATCTACCTTTGTAGCCATCTGAGTGATTAGTATCAGTTTCAATAAATAAATTAATAAAATAAAGGGAGTGGATCAGAGGTCATCGCGTTTGGACAGGTAGGGCGGGGCGGGGCGGGGAAGGGTGGGGCGGGGCGGGGAAGGGAGGGAGGGGTGGGCGGCTACTGCCTCCCCGTCTCGGCCGCCACCCTCACGCCCACGCTGCCAGCCCGGGGGTGAAGCACAAGCACGAGTACTGTGAACAAGTGCTTGTGGGCCCTTCGGACCCAGGTATTGATGTTTGTAGTAGTATACGTATATTGTTGCTGCCGTTGGTCACTGGTCAAAGGGCCTCGAGGTAGACCACGTTCCATGTGATTCCAACCCTTTGTGTTCCGTGTGACACACACACACTCACACACGCACACAAACGTCGATGAGTCTACTGAGTTTGTGGAGTGCGGCACGACGTTACCGAGAGTTTTTCCTGTACTCTAATACTCCTATAGTGTTTTTAGCCCAAAACTCCCCTTCAAAAGGATTCAATCAACATGGGACCAAGCCGCTTACCACCTACGATTTATTTGCGATTTTTTTAGTCAATTTTTTTCTTCAATTTTTAGTATTTCTCATCAAAATTGAATTTAGTTTCGGCTACCCAAAACAGACAGACAGACACACACACACGGCTACTCCTATAGTATATTAGATGAATTTGATATGGGTTTTTTTTCCATAGCTAGTGGTTAGGTGCACTTCTCCATTAATAAATTAAGTTGGTTAGCTGCAATTTCATTGTGCTTTACTTGCTTCACACAGGCACCTTGGACTGGAATCACACACATGTGCCAAAATTTGTGGATCATGTGAGTGAGGAGAGAGGTATGTTTCCATCCCTAAAACAACAAATGAATATAATGTAAACTGCTCTCCATATGTTCAGTAATGATATCAGTATGCCAGTGCTTGGGAGATCATCGTAGTACTTATAATTATCCATAATTTTGTTCCATGATTAGTTATGCTGAATATGAAAAGGTAGGAATACATTACGTATACAATACAATATATTCATGATTTCAGGATTTACGTTTTTCTTACTGACATTTGCCCTTTTATTATATGTGTATTTTTTTTTAAGGGTTTATAGATGAAAATGAGTATATATTTGAAGTTCTTTCACTCGGAATACATCATGAATGATGGTCTCCTATCCTGAAAGACAGTTAAAACTATACTTATAATTAAACAAATTTTCTTCGGGGGGAGGGTGAGCGGCAAATGATATTTCATATATATTTCAGATGCAAGACAAGTTCGATTTCTGCAGACAACCTCATCTGACCCCTCTCCTGATAGTGATGGGCAGACGTCCCTTTTTTCCTGTCAGTCAGTTTCAGTCGGCTCTAATCGCCCCATGTCTCCAGCGTGTAACCTTGCTGTCTCCTCTGAACGGGATGGTGTCATATCACGACCTGAATGTGATTTTCCTCTGACTACCTCTGCATGTGGTGGTTCTGTGTGTCCTCCTGCTTGTGGTGGTCCTGTGTGTCCTCCTGCTTGTGATGGTCCTGTATGTCCTCCTGCTTGTCCCCCTGCTTGTGATGGTCCTGTGTCACCTTCTGCATGTGATGACACTATGTTGCCTAAATGTGTGGGTCCTGTGTCTCCTGGATGTGGTGGTCCTATGTATCATGCTGCATATAGTCCACTGTCTGCTGCCTATGATGGTGATGCATCGCCTGTTTGTGACCCTGATGTGCCACCTGTGTTGGATGATCGTGTTACATGTTCACCCACCCACCGTGTGCATGGTATGTAATGTACATGTACTAATGTAATTCTATAAATCAATCATCAATCATTAGGGGCATACGCCGGGGGGCGCGTCGCCTCGCCCACCCTACGACGCCACTCCCGGGGGTCACCACGCGCGAGTTCCCATGCAGGCTTCTTTCCCATACCAAGCAGTTCTCGACAAGAACCATCAACTTGCCCCAGCCACGAGCCTTGTGGGCGCCCCTTTGGCATCCTCCACGCCGGATTGTCTCTTACATATACAACCCGATGGGAAGGATCGGTTTCAGGGTAGCGTGCCACATGCCCATATAGCCGAAGTTGGCGCTGACGGACTATGCAGGTAATAGGCCTCAATTCAGTCTCACGGTGCAATCGCTGATTTGACACGTAATCATCCCAGCGATACCCATGACACTGCGAAGACACTTATTACCAAAGGCATTGATTCGTCTCTTCAAGTCACTATTTAGTGTCCATGTCTCACAATCATAGAGTAAGACAGGGATCACAAAGCGACTTGAAGATCCGGATCTTTGTCCTCCTGCCAGGTACCGACAACGCCAAATACTCCCGCTGAGGCGAGTCCATAGCACCGTGGGTTAGCCAATCCGCCGCAAGACTTCTTGACGTGACCCGCCGTCATTATGGACTGCGTACCAAGGTATGTAAAACTTTCCAGATCTCAATGTCCTCGCCATACGCATGAACAGATTGTACTGCTTCATCTAGTAAGTCTCCAAACACCTGCACACTTGGTCTTAAGCCAGGAGACCTTAAGTACCAAAGGCTTTGCCTCCTCGCGCAGCGCCTCGAGAGCCATCACCAGGACCTCCAGCGACTCAGCAAAGATTACTGCATCATCGGCAAAAACAAGATCAGTGATCTTTACTCAGTGATCAGTGATCAGTGCTGCCGACGGATGCTCCACAATCATGATCTACAACCTTGTCCAAGTCGATACAAGCGCTGAAAAGTGATGGGCAAGGACGCACCCTTGCCTCACTACTGTATTCACAGGAAAGAAGCTGGATACACCTGCCCCACACTTCACAGCACTCTCAGTCCCAGTATACAGACCAGTTATCAAACCAATAGTCCTTGCAGGAATCCGCGAAGTCGCAGAAGATCCCAGAGTGACTCACGATGCATGAGTCAAACGCCTTCTTGAGATCAACATAGGCTGCAAGCATCCCCTGTCGAAAACTCACGTCGGCGTTCCACCAGGACACGAAGCGCTAGGATACGGTCCGTTGTGACTTACAGGCGTGAACCCAGACTGCTGAGGTCTCTGATGCTTCAGCAGATGACTGCGAATCTGTGTCCAGCAATAGATGGGCAAGCACCTTGCCTGGTACGCTGAGCAGTGTAATACCGCGGTAATTGTTGCAGTCCTGACGGTCCCTTTCCCTTTCCAGATAGGGACGACCAGCCCCCTTTTCCAGTCAGTAGGAATAGGTACCTGATTGCACACAGGCAGCTCAGGACAGCATGCAACCCGCGGATCATGGCCTCACCCCCAGCTTTTAGGAGCTCGCACTGATATTACAAACACCAGACTGCCTTTCCACCCCTCAACTTACCACAGCCTCTCTGACTTCGTCGAGAGGGTGCGGTTTCGTCAATGAGAGGATCGGCATCCACTGCCTGTAACCCAGTGGTGTGAAGCTGCTCAGTGGAAGGTCCACCGTGAACAACTGCCCAAAGTACTCAGCCCAACGAGCCATCTGCCCATCCATGACCGACACGAGGCGCCCATCTGCTGTTCGAATAGCACTCGCCCGAGATGGAGACTTGGAACGGAGCTTCTTCAGGCTCGGTAGGCGGGTCGGAGGTCATTAGTGTTCAAATGACCCTCGACATCCTCAGCCATCCTGACATACCTCTCCTTGTCTCTCCCCAGGAGGGTTCTAGTCAGGCGTGACAGAGCCCTGTGCTGGTCCTGGTTCCCAGCCAGCCTGGCAGCGCGACTCTCCTCGATTTTCTCCAGCGTCTCCGTCGAGACAAAACCACGCCTTGACCTCGGCGCTCCCCAATACGCTCCTTGGCCAGCCTGGTAGAGTTTCACGTTTGAAGGTATCCCACAGTTCTACAGGGTCCCCGAGGCACTGAAACACATCAAACCGATTTGAGACTGCCACCGCATACTCATGAGCACATGTCAAGTCCTTCAGTTTCTCAAGATGAAACACAGTATGGTTACATGTTGAGATTCTTCTGGACTTGACATGAAGCTTAAGTGTAGCAACAACAAGTCTGTGATCTGTTCCAAAGAACTCAGCCACTCGGTAAACCCTGCAGTTCTGGAGGATCCTCCAACGAGTACTAACGAGGACGTGGTCGATCTCCTTAGCTACCCTTCCAGCATTACTATACCATGTCCAGCGGTGCAGCTCTGGTCTCTGATACCAAGAACCTGCAATAATCAACTTCTGGACCTTGCAAAGTTCAGAAGCAGAGAACTGTTTGCTGTTTCTGGTACCAGAGCCATGGGGACCAACACATAACTCGTAGCCATCTCTCACAGTGCCAGTAGTAGCATTGAAGTCGCCCAAGACAATGAGTGTGTCCCGAGGAGGACACTGCTCTAAAACAGAGTCGAGTTTGCGTAGAACATCTCCTTCTCTTCAGTTTTACGCACCTCGGTAGGAGCGTACACTGCAACAAGAGACATGAAACCCAGAGTGTGTTTATCATCACCCGCATTATACGCTCATCAAACCGGAGTAACCTCAACAACTGACGGCTGCGGTTTGCTGGAGATGCCTATAGCTACTCCCCCGTTCACGGTGACCATTGCTCATGCCGGACCAGTAGTAGGTGTAACCCCCACTGCTAGTCTTGCCACTGCCAGGCCTCCTCGTCTCAGAGAGTCCCACTATATCCACCCTCAGCCTACTGACGCTCGCCGATAGGAGAGGTAGTCGATGATCGTCTGAGAGGCTGAGAACGTTCCACGAGCCCACTCGAAGAACCCTCCGCAGGTTGATCCCAGGAGTGATTCGACGGGCAGGACGCCGCCTCTGCACCGCCCCATAAGAAAAAGTTGGGCTAGGGGGCCCTACCACTCGATTTGGAGTGCGGGATTCCGAGGGCTTTGCCCCGCACTCGTCATAGGCAGACCCCTCCCCTGCGTCGGCATTGGAGGGTTCTGCATGGTCGGGCCCCCCCGGCAAAACCGGGTCAGGGGCGCGATTACCCGACCTCTACCTCTTAATATGTTTGTGGCTCGTTTAGGTTTTTACAGGGAGGGTTTGCAAGCCACCCCCCAACCAATCTATGTCAGGGATTGGCCTTACTGCTCACCGTGGCCAGGGACGCAGAACCCCCTGTATGGATTAACCCCAGGCTGCCCACTATTTCACCCATAGCTGGGCTGGATGGCCATTGACTCAATAGTGAGTTCATCTGCCCTTAAAGATGGTCTTATTTTTAGTCCATCTGGGTGTCCAGCACACCCTCCTCACTGGTAGAACCAGCGGGTAGCCGGTTTAGTCGCCGACGATCCGACCATGCGGCTGGTTGTACTGGGTTACATGTTACCAGTAGCAGGGGACAACCCTGACCAGACTAAACCTATAAACCTATAATTATATAAAGCCGATAGGTAATGAATGACAGCTGGATTGCGTTGGCTGTGGGGCATAGCATCCACTAATTAACTCTCCCGAGATATACAACAAGACAAAAAAGATATGGTTTATGCAAAATTTTAAATAGTTTTTAGTCACAGCTTTGCTGCATTCAAAAGTTATCATTATCTTTCGGGAACAAATCTTGACTTTTAGGGCAAGTTAAGTAAAGAAATCCTGTTATGCATAGCCGTTTTGCCTAATTAGCCATCCCTGCATCTGAAAACAATTCTTGGCTTGCACTGTCCAATGTCTTGTTTGGCATGAAATATCTAAGATGAGTACATATTAACTTGTGGGGACTTTTGTATAGAGACTCAAGATTATATGTATAACCGAGTAGCTCCTCATTCGTCTCTCCCTGGGTAACGGTTTGAATATATGAATGAACATTATTTTATGTTTGGACATTTCCTACCATATGTTCATTACAGGAGACCTAGACTCTCGTCTAGTCTCGATTCCTGCTTGATGTTCTTATGTCTTTTTTTTGGTTATTCAGAGACCCGGTCGGGGTTTAGGTTTTTAAAACCAGGGGGATTGGTTTGCAAGGCCCCCCACCCCCAAACCCCCCAATTTTCCATGTTTAAAAAGGGGGTTCCCAGCCAATTATTTTCCCCCCTTTCCAACCGGGGGGCCCCCCCCAGGGGGGGACCGGCCCAGAAAACATTTGAAAGGGGAAATACCCCAAAACCTGTTTTTAAAAAAAACCCATGGGTGGGGCTTGGGGGGCCTTTGGGGAACTCAAATTAATTGAGTTATCCCCCCAAAAAGATGGGTTTATTTTTAAATAGGGTTTGGGCACATTTTTCTCATTAAACCCACTTACTTTAGGGGGAACAAATCGGCTTTTAGGGAAGTTGAGGGGGAAAGAAAATTTTTAAACCAAAAACCGTTTTGCCATGGGAATCCCTGCACGGGAAACTTCGGGGGCTTCACTTCCAAAATTCTTTTAATAAACAAGAAAAAAAAGATAGGTTAGAAAATTTGGGGGGTTTTAAAGGCCCCGGGTTGGGGTTTTCAAAAGTTTCATTTTTTTTCCCCGGGGAAAATTTAAATTTTAGGAATTGAAAAAATTTTTAGTTGGCCTTTCCAATTGTTCATTAAAAAAAAATTTTGGTTTTGGCCCAAAGGTTTTCTTGTTTAGTTCATTATTTTTTTTGTTCTGATTATTGTATAGGTAGTCCCAAAAATCTTTTGTTAAAAGGGTTTTAATTATAAACGTTATTTTTTTCTTTTCCCCCCATAAGTTTTTTCCAGGAAAGTATTATTTTTTGGGGTCCCATGCATTCCTTTGACACATCAATCTGAGGTTAAATGCATTGATGAAAATTTTAGAAAAAGACATTATGTTTTTTTATTTTAAAGGTTTATCAAGCCCAAAGGGAAAAACCGAGGAGTCACCCCCCAAAAACCTTTTGGCATTTAAAAGTCCCACAGTAAGAGGGCGGGACTAAAAGTCATTATTAACCCCTTCACTGCGGATATCAATTCCCAGGCCAAACCCTCCTGTGCGGCGGGTTTTAATTTAAAATAAAAATAATTATTTACCCTTTTTGAAGGCCTAAATAAATTTATAAATCTCTTTCCATACCAAAAAAAATCTATTTTTGGTCTTGGTGGAGGCTACCAGCTAAGGGAAATTTACGTAAAGTGCAGCAAACGGGGCCCGGGCCGGTTTGCCGACGCACAAAAAAAACTATTTATACTCAACAAAATTTCACCCTTAATTTTTGGACTTTAAAGTTTCTTTAATGCACTCTTTCCCATTCATTATACTTCTTTTTTATATCCATCAAAAATAGGTTGAATATCTGATTTTTAGCCGCATTGAAGAGGGGGTGGGGCCCCAGCGTAAAACATCGTACTGTCCCGTTTGCCCTTTAAAATTGGGCACAAAAATTTACGCAAGAAAAAAAAGGGGTTTTTTGTATGGAAACATTTGGAACTGTTGCCAACAAGCCTACACACGTTTATTAATTATTTCCCCAAAAACATCATTGAGCGGGCCAGTTTGAATACGGGAAATTTCTATATGTACCAGCCGCAGTAAAAACCCTTTAGATAGCTGGGGGGCCCGTATTTGACCCCCGGGCAGTGAAGGGGTTTTAAAGGGGGCGAGAAGGGGATTTTAAAAATTTTTCCCACAAATGTTTATATGTAACCCAACAAAAAAAAAATTTAAAGGGGTACAGCTAAATTTTTTTTAAAAATCTCAAAAAGGGTTTTGGCAGGAGTAGGAAAAGGAAAAAGGCGTTCCCACCAAATGTTTTGGCTTTTGCTTTAGCCTTTTATATAAAAAGCCCTAAGCCCAAAGGGGCCTATAGGATATGTCAAAAAATTTTTGTTGCCTAGTAAAGAATGCTGAGAAGGGATTTAAAGGGTTAATTTTCGTTCACAACAGGATTGAATGATAAGGGTTTTTTAAATTTTTAAAAGGGAAAAATTTCTCTTACTAGGGAAAACCCCAGAGACAGGGTTTCCCAGCTTGACATTTGATCCCATATCCATAAAGGGAATGTACTAAAAACCCTAAGAAAAGAAAAAAATTGATGGTCTTGAAGATTTGGAAAATAGGGAAAAAGGGGTTGGCAAAATAGGCTTTAGTTTTTATGGTAAAGGACTAGAAAAAAATTGAAAAACGGGCCCCTTTGGGTTTATTTCTCTTCAGTACTTTCCTTAGACTGAAACCCTACAGAAAAGATCACAGACTGTTTAAACAAAATTGAAAGGAACTAATCAAATCCCAAAGGTGATCATATGTGATCGGGGAATGTATGCCATAGGAGTGTTTTTAAAAATTTTTAATATAACATTTTATCACCGGCCATTCTGCTTTAATGGAACCTATCTTTTTTCAGGTATGATTTTCCTCATTTAATAAAAAAGTACAGAAAAAAAGCTCATGAAATATAACATAAAAAATTGATAATGAAATAGTAAAGGGAAAAATATTTTAAAGGGTTTTTTATGTAAAAGATAAGCAATGGGGGTACCCGGCTAGCCCCCAAAAAAATTATAGGACAAGCATAATACGGGGTCCCGCGGAAAATAAAAAAAATTCTTTTTTCTCAATTTTTGGCATGCAATTTCCTATGAAAAGGAATTCAAAGGGCCGATTTACCCTTTTATCCATTTTTGCTTTTAAAACAATTCTTACTTTACAAAAATCGCACTTTTATATTTGCCCCTTATCAAATTTAATGTTAATAGTACGTAGTGTCCTTTGGTCTGTGTTTTGGGCCATTAGGCACCAAATGAGTTCCAAATAAATACCCGGGGAAGGGCCTTTTTTTATCATTTGGTTCATCGGGAAATTAAAAACCCCGTGTCACCCTCTCCTTTGGGCCTAAAAAAAGGCCCAAATCTGTCCTTTTTAGACCTGAAGCGGGGGCAGGGTTTCCCGGTGGTGGGCCGAGCCCGGATAAAACCCCGTTTTTGGCCTGCTCCCCCCCCCCTGCTGCCGAGCCCTCTTTTCCCCGCTTCACGACTCTTTCGGTGCTCTGAGTGTGGATGGAGAACCCCAAAACCTCGTAGGGGTTGCCCAGGATCCCCGGATCTGCCCCCGGGACAGTGAACAGGTGAATGCCGGCTGTGCACCGGGCCCCAGGCTGCCAGCGGGATCAGTGTCGAAAAGCTGGTGGCTGACAAGTTCAGCGGGTGTGAGCGAGGTTTTACACTGGTGTCCCCATATCCTCGCCAGCCCTCAGTTTAAAAAAACGGGGGTCACGGGGGAAACCTGCGGTCGCCTACTGGGGATTTCGCATCAGCGGGGGAGGACCCCATTCGATTTGGGCAACCCATTTTTCCTGCCCTTTTACGTAGAAGGTCAAGCGTTTGGACCTTTTTGGGGGTGCGCCCCTCATCACTCTGAGTGCGGGAGGATGTGCGGGGGGCCCCGTCCTCTGTCTGTGGTGAACCTTGAGGGTCGAGTAGATTTTGGGAAGTACACCGCAGGCATTCCCGGCCCAAAGGTTTTCCCGGGGTTTTAAGGTTTTCCTTTGCCAGCCCAGTCCATGCATCCGGTCCAAAGGGTACACGAGCGACGGTCGTGGTGAGTCATTGGAGTGGGACCCCTTTCCCCCACACTTGATCCCCTGCAGCTGGGGAAGGGGAAACGCCCCCCCTTAAAAAGCCTGGACCAGCTGGTAGGGGGGAAATTGCTGGTCAGGGGGAAACATTGGGACCTGTTCAAAAAAACAATGTTTTCCTTTTTTTAACCCCCCTCCCGGGGTTTCCCATTTTTTTTTTGGACCTGGAAAAGGCCCAAAAACACAATCATTTTTAGCTAAAAAAGCAGGAAATTTTCCCCATTTGGGCCCCAAGATATTAAGCCCGCGACAGTAGAAAAGGGGTTTTTTTGCCTTCCGCCAGACTTTTTTTTACCCGAGGGCCTTTTTTAAAAATTGGGATTTGGAAAAACAAATTGGGTATAAAAAGGGAAACATTTTTTTAAAATTATTTCCCCCAAAAAAAAATTCCCCCGTAAACATTTAAGAAAAAAAGGGCCCCCTTAACCAGAAAAAAAAAACCAAAATTTCTGAAAATTTTATATAAATTTAAAAAAATTTACAATCGGACATCAAAAAAAAGGTGACAAAAAACTCTTTAAAAAAATATTTTTAAGTGGCAGAAAACTTTTGTCTAGTCCCGAAGGACACTTCAGTAATTTTTTTAGAGGGTTTTCTTTTTGGGAAACTATCCAAAACGCTCAGGATGTTTTCCCCAGTTTTAAGAAGGTTTTGGTTTTTTCTGAGAAACTGTGGGGAAGATGTTTTCGAAATCAGGCATCATCTTGGGCCCCCCCCAGGGAATGTTTCACTTTCTTTTTCATTTCTGAAAATTTCCCGGGGCCCTTTTGGAGTCATTTACTCCTTGGCCATGTCGCCCCAGGTTGCAGAAGGGCCCTTCATACTCCCAAAGGGCCCAAAGGGGGTTTAAGCAGAAGAGGGGCCTCTGGACCAATAGATTTAGCAGATTGGGCTGGCGGGAACCTGAGGGAACATGGTTTTTCCCCCCCTCTGAAGCTATCTGGTTTCAGTGGGGGTGCAGCTTGGCAGTAATGTCCGTTCTCTTTTTCACCCGGGTCTGTACCGAAGAGAGCGGGAAAGGCAACAAACCCCCTGTGGGCAGGTACCACTTGTGGTTTTTAAGTTTTTGTAGCACTGCTGAGCAACTCTGGGTCTGTTCTCTTGAACTATTAAGCCTTTATGAAAGCAGATTTATTTGCAGGGGCATCGGGAGCAAGTTAGATGACATCCCCCATGGGGGTAGAAAAAAGTCCTAGGGAAAAGGGTTTAGGCGTTCCCGCTTCACAACCGTTTCCAAAGTACTCCCGCGCCCCAGAAAAAAGAACATCTTATAGAAACAGGTTTCTGGCCATCCACCCCGGCCGGGTGAAAAGGGTCCAGGACGGGGCTCCAGTGGATTCCGCCCGGGGGGGCGTGTCTCCAAAGGGGCCCATCGTGTAAGCTCAGGCCCTCTCACGGTAGTCCCGCCCCAGGAGGCTTTTCCGCCTCAGGGTTTCCTGTAGTATTTCCTTTCCCCTCTTTCTTTTTTATTCCCAAACCCTTTTGTTGAGGGGCAGGGTTGTAGGGTTTTTCTGTGGTAGGATCTTTTCCCAAATCCTTGAAGGCTTGAAACCAAAGGGTTCTCGGGGTCTTGATTTGCCAAAAAGATTCTTTTCCCCAAAAGCACCAAAAAAGCAAATTCCTAGAATGGGTGTCTGCAGGGCCGGGGAGGGAAAACCCTTTTGTCAAGCCCGTTGTCCCGGAAAACTTGGCAGCTCCCCATTTTTACTCCCCTGTTTCTGGGCCCTTGTGTCAAACACAAGGGGAGTGATCACTCCCCGGAAGCCCCCCCTGCCCCAGCAAATCCATGGATGCCTTGCCCCGAGCCGTTCCTGTTGAGCTGTTATCACTGGGCTCCCAGTAGCTTTCCCTTTAGGATAGCAGGTGGGCCGGGGGGACAAGCCCCAGCCCGAGTCCTTTACGTTTGGGCCCAGGAAACAATTCCCCGGACCTCTCTCCCGGGGATCCTTTCCCCCCAGTGGGAGCCCGCATAAATTGGGAGGGTCTCGCTAAAAACGCCATGTACTCCTGGCTGAGTTTGGACCTTGTCGCTCCGGGTTTCCCTCTCGTTGGGGTTTAGGTTTAGATGGGGGAAATTGTCCAGGTCAGCTCCCCAGCCTTCCCAAAGTAGAGAGATAAGGCTGTCATTTTATTTTCAGGGCAATCCAGGGCGATCAGCGGTACTGCAAAAATGTCAACACACCCCCATGACCCTCCTGGGAAAGTGGGGAGTCCCCAAAATGTCCCTTTGGGGATGTGAACATCCAGGGCGGGTTGTTGGTAATCCAAAGTCCTTGCATTCCCCTTTACTGCCCGGGTTGGGGGCAGCCCCGGTAGGGCACATGCCGCAGGCCTTGCTGGGGCAACTGAAAAAAATTTTAGAAATTTTTTGACAAATTTATATCTTTTTCCCCTCTTGCTGCCCGTCTTGCAAACCCTCCCCTGCTTGTGCTGGGACCGTGGGCTCAAATATTTTGTCATGACCCGGGCATGTGGGCCTTTTTCCCGTCTTCTGTCCCGGTAAAAACCTGATGTCCTTTTTTCCCTTTTTCCCTTTATAGCAGTCGGTTTCTCTCTAAAACCCGGATGGCATCTGAAGCTTTCCCATTTTCCCAACAGGCCCATCTAATTTCCCGGGCAAAAACTCCTTTTCCCCCCAGGGTACCTGTTCTACCCTTTTTTCCTTGCTAGATCTCTGTGTTTTTGGGGAAGTGTCAGGGAAATTTTTTTCGGCATTGTTTCTTGGGGGCATGGTCTTTATCCTAGCCATCTGCCAGAATGGGATGATAGCCCCACTGTTTCATTGGGGGGAAAGGGCTTGATGCTTAAAGGGTTCCCCGTATTTTCTGGCAAAAACTGGAGGGTGGAGGAAGTACTGGAAGGCCCGCTGGTGGTGGGTTTAAATGGGAGGCCCCGATGCTGGGTGATGGGTAGCCGATCAGGGAAAGGGTTTTTGTAGCAGATCTAGGGAGCAGGGCGGCGTGGGCGCTTTTCTCTGGAAAAATGCAGGTGGAGTTCGAGATGTCAACTTTTTCGTCCCCGGAGCTCCTTTCTTACTGCCCTAGTGAAATTATCTTGTGAAGTATCTCTGGGTTTGTTTGCAGGTTTTAAAGATCTGCAAAACATAAAAGACCCTTAGATGTCATGCTTTAAAAACCTTGTGAATTTTGCTGAGGAAAAAAATTTTAAATTTTTTATTTAAATTTAATTTTTTTTTAAAAATTTTTCCCGTAAAAAATCACATGTAAATATTTCCGTAAATGTTTTTTATGCATTTTTTGGTTTTAGTCAGATCTAATTAAATTGCTTTAAACCGGGTTTGCCAAATTTTTGGTGAAAAAAATTTTGGCCCCAAAAAAAACATCAAAATTTCTCCGAAAAATGGCGTTTCAGGGAAAACGTGTTAAGAATAGAAAATTATGCTTCATGAGGCAAAGGGGCCTGAATTTTTGGGTTATAAGGTTGTAATTTTCGACTTTTTCCAAAGGGCAAAAAAACAATTTGGGAAAACCCTGCAGGAGTGTAAAAAAAATAGGAAAAAAAATTTTTTTCTGAACAGGTTTTAGTGGACATGTTGACCGGATATTTCTCCCGGGATCTTCCCTGAGATCTTCACCCCCTGGGGACTCCTCTGGAACTCTGTGTTGTTACTGCATTTCACCTGGACAGCAGACTGCTAACTGGATCCGTGAAGTCAGTGCAGATGAAAGGGAGGGGGCCCCTCGATGCTGGGGATAAAAGGGGGCGCAAAGGGGCAACCGTTTGTGTTCAACAAAGCATAAGTCCAGAAGGCTTGGTCCCCGCATCTTTTCCCAAAAGGGGGTGAGTACCACCCTTCCCCCCGTGTTTGGGCCCAAATTGATCACCTTTCAGTTTCGATCAGGAGTTTGGTCGGTCGTATGTCACCAGCAGATCATAGAGAGCCTGAGCCCCTTGAAAGCAGGCCTTTTTCAGGTGGAAACCGGGTCCCATGGTACAAAATTCCAAAGGTACCCTTTCCCGATGGCTCCCCTGTCACCGACACAGCTCCCCCCCTGATCAACCTTGGGGGGCAGTTTTCCCCTAGCTGTCGGGCACCATCCCCGGGGCTTGGCCTTCCCCCCATCGTAACCCCAAAACCAACTATTTTTTGGGGCCCGGTGCTTCCCCCCGGGCAAAAGGTTCCCCGGACCCCCCCCCCCATGCCAGGGGATCCTGCCCGGGCCCCCCCTCAGCTTGTTGGACGCAGACCCGGTACGACATGTCGGAGAGAGGGGCCGTTTGCGGGTAAAAGGGCCTGGAGGAAAAACCCGAAGCCAAAAGGGAGGCCCCGCCAGCAGTGGGAGGAACGTCCCCAACCGGAGGTTGGATGCGGAGTGGGGCTTCGGGCCCTACTTTTTTGACCCACTTACCCTGGGTTTTTTTTGACTTTTGAGTTTGGTGATAGGACCCTTTTAAACCTTTTAAAAAGTTTTCAGCCCCGAAAAACCCCCTCCCTTTGGTAAATTTAAAAAACGTGGGAAAAACCAAATTGCCAGGAAAAAAGGTTTTTTCCCAAAAAAAAAGAGGCGATTTTGATAGAAGGAGGTTTCCCCGGCGTTGGCGGATTTAATGTAGGTCTTAGGGGCAATATCGAGAGAAATCTTCCGATGGGTTTTTTAGCGCTCTAAAAAACTTTGTCGTCAGTGAAATTATAAACTTAACTTAATTGGTTTTTCTGTGATTTTAAAAAGTGGGTATGCAAGCTATTTTTTGCATATAAATTAAAAGTCCTTTTTTGCTAGCAAGAAGGCTAAAACCCCCAAAAAGTTGAAGGAAAAAAACCCCCCCTTAAAAATAAATTTTCACAAAAGGGAAACCCCTGCCAAATTCGAAATAATCTATATTTCATTTTTCATTGGACCTACGGCGTCCCCTAATTATATACGCAATTTTTTGAGAAAAATGAGAGTTGTTTTGCAACCAGGTACTAAGTAGAACGTTGCAGCTGGAATAAAAACCCAGGGGCAGCTTTTGGAGCTCTGCCATTTGAAGAAAAAGAAAAGAAAAAATTAAAAAAAATGGACATGCTATAGCTTTTTTCAACGCAGTAAAAAATATCCCATTATGATCCAGAAAGTGTGCCTTAATAATTTCTATTTTGCTGCAGTTGGCTGTTTTTACGATGGAGAAACAGGACAGGTTTGGAACATTTAGGCCTTTGCCAGCATAGAAGAAGGGGGGACTAACATTCATCTCTAAAAGTAGTGGGGGGACCTGCAAAAAAAATTAATTTTGCAAAATTTTTAACAAACCCTTAAATCATGATTCTTAAAAAAACCTATTCAGTCCCATGGGGTTTTAGGAGGTAATAGTGATTACCTACTGCCCCCAAATTTGCTAATCAATTAAAGAGTATTGCCCCCAATAAAATATGAAAAATACATTTTGGGGGGGAAAGTCAGATGAAACACAAAATTTCCTGCAATCTTTGATCCAAACCCAAAAAAAGGAACACAGTCAAAGCCTGGCTGCACAATTGCCCAAAATTTGGAGAGAAAAAGAGTAAATTGATTTATAGATAAAATGAGGCGAGCCCATAGCTTTAAAGTTTTGCAATAAATGTCAGGCACCCCTACTGTGATGAGGAAAAACAATATAGACAGCCAGATTAATGTGCTGGGGTCCCCGCAAATCTCATGAAAATTTTCCCAAAAAAGCCACACTGCACAATACTTTGCAACTTCAATCCTTTTTGAGAAAGAAAAAACATGTAAGACATTAAAATTTATTTTTTTTTTCCATTCTTTTGTGACAGTAGAATCCCATGGAGATTAAGTGAAAATGCCTAACTTTTTGGCGGGGTTTAATTTCCCATAGACCCCTCAAAATCAAATTGCAGGAGTGTAAGGTAAAGTATTTGGTACGTGGATATGAATCGTCATCAAATTTTTTATTAATAAAAAGGAGGTGATCGCAAATTGTTGCCAAAAAAAATTTGTTACTTAATATAATTGGGGCAAAACGTCATTTGAAAGTAGTTTAGTGATTTAACCCATGGGGAGGGTGTGAAAGGAAAAATGTTGCAACCTAATAAATGCAAGTGCGACAATTCAACATCTTGTCCTGAAATAAAAGAGGGCTGGTGGATATTTTTTTTTAGGTGAGACGCACATCACATCAAATTTGAACAGAAATATAAGGAAGAAACGAGGGCAAAAATTTTGGGATGGATACTAGATGCACCAGTAGTAGAAAAATGAAAAAAAAAGCATTTATAACCTTCCAGGAAGTCCATGTGAAGGGTTTAGGGGAGAAAGGGGTATGTATTCACTGTTTTTTAGGCTAGGAAATCATTAAAATGCTTCCCGTGTGTGCCTAGCATGTTAAAGGAGTACCCGCATGCTTTGCTTCAAACTATGAATGCCAAGGCTTTTCATAGTAATTTTTCCTTTTATATCAGTAAGGTTACATTTTTTTACTTTTTTTTCCCTGATTTTCATTTTTATACGAGAGATATAATCTCTTTAATAAGAGGGCTATCCGGATTTTCTTTTTTTTTAAAATAAAATTATATATATAATATATTTTATATATTATAATATATATAATATATATATAATAATATATATATAAAATATATATATATAAATATAATAAAATTATCCATGCTTATAATATATATATCCAGCTTATATATAATATATCCATCTTATATATATATATAATCCATGCTTAAATTTTTAAATATCCAGTTTATAATATATGTCCATGCTTTCTTTTAACTTTTTGGGTTGTATTCAAAATTTTTAACACATGTTTAGCGGGCTGGGATGCATTTTGTTTCTTGGTTTGTGGGGGTTTTTCCGGGGGTAGGTGATGTCGTACCCTTTGGTAGGCAATCCACCTAGGAGGGGGACAACTCGAAACACACCCGGGTAGGGGGGTTTTAGCTTTGGTGGGAAATCCCCCCTAGGAGAGGGCAGCTTGACAAACACCCGGGCAGGGGGGCTCGTTACCCAGGTAGGAAACCCCCTGGGAGAGGGACAACTGAAAAACACTGGGCGGGTGGGGTTGTTACCTTGGTAAGCAATCCACTAGGTCCTCACCCAACCACGGGGTTGCCGTCATAGTACAGGAGCATTAGCTAAAAGGTGGAAATAGTAGTAAAAAGCTGTTTTTTTCAAAGGCTCCAAAATTTTTGTATATATCGCCCTTATGCAAAGCTGCAAATTCAACCTCGGGCTTTTTCATAATTAAAAGGGCCGCCATCACAATTACGATAAAAGAAAAGTACTATGATCATCCATCCGAGTTCTTTTAAAAAAGTTTTGTGTGAATCTATGTTTTAGAGTGGCTGAATACAATGGACCAAAAAAATATTTAGGACATAATTAGCATACATTCAATAAGGTGAAGAAAAATATTTTTTTTTTTTTTTTTTTTTTAAAAATCCCACAATTATGTTGAGGGTTACATTTATAATGCCAAATATGTTATATTGTAAAAAAACACCAAATTTAGAAACCCCACAAAAACCCAACCAATGTTGAAGGAAGTTAACAGGGGTACCCCCTTCGCCTTGCACATCAAGAACATGGAATTTTAAAATTTGTACCCACGCAACCAGTGCACAAAAATGGTACACTCCACCCGGCCCTTTAAAAACGACAAAATTTTCCACACCCTACTTGACCCCAAAAGATACCATTTTCGTACCTTTCGGAGCAACGGGGCCTACGGTATAGTTTTGGAAAAGTATCCCCTCTCTGTACTCCCCCCCACTCTTTGGGGTAGTTTTTCCCTGCCATTGCTGAAACAGCAGGTTGTTTTAGCTATGGAATTTGGCAGTGTAAAAGTTGGAGGGAGATTCCAACTTTAAACCAGATGGGGAAATAAGGACTTCTACGTGTAGATCGGAAGTACAAACATAGCGATGTGTCCGGGGAATTTTGCCCGGACGCCCAAACGCTTAGTAGAAACAATCTCCTATGGTGCTACTCATCCTGACTGCTGTCAGACTGAGAGAAAACACTCAAACGTCCCAATTGTTACTATCGAAGCTGAAGTGCCTTTTTTCCCCTTGATTGATATGGAAGACAAGTACACATCCAGTGTTTGCAGTACAAACATCAGGTGGTTTGAGAACAGTTTCCCGGGGATTTCACGTATACAGGACACATGCAAAGGGTTCCGTCCACAGAGCATAGGGAAGACATTTTTGGGGTTTGGTTGTGCGACCATTCCCAGCAAGTCAGATCAGTTCCCCACGACAACGACAGCGAATTTGAGTTGGGGCAATCTATGGCAGTTGATTAACAGGGCCCTTTGAGCAATCACCCGTCAGCATCTGCAACACCCCCTTTTTAAAAAATTATACCCACAGCCTATATTTTTTCTTAATTTTGGATAATGGGTCCTTTTTCCTGCCATTCCCCAAGAATGCCTTTTTTTGATTTTGGGGTTTTTCTTTTCCCAAAACCAAAGACAATGTAGGAGAAGGTTTTTTTGGCTCTTCGCTGCTGTTCCGATTTTTTATTTTGGGGGAACACGCCATACCCGTCAAACACCATACTCCCGGGCCCATAGTGAACAAGAAACGGGATACATACTGGCACAACCGGGTTTGTTGTGGGACAGCCCCCAGGGAAGTTTTGAAGATGATGTCCCCATCAAGGACGAAAACGTGCTTATCTGGAATTTCTAGATAAACATTCACTTTCGACTGAAAACCCCAGCAAGGACACTTTTTAGTGTTTTTCCTCATGATACCTTTATCGAATAGGGGGGTGCTTTTTGGGAAAAAACTGGGAAGCAGATATTCTCCATCTCAAAAATCTCCCGGATAAACCATGTCCCTCAGAACAAACTGTTTATTCACCTCCCCCTAAAAACCTGCACAGGACCTATTTTGCACACTGATGTGGCACACGGTTTTTTTCGTTTTAATTTTACGTCAGTTTTGGTTTTCGCCGTCATTACAAAGCAGTTGACACCAATTAAAATGCTTGATCGATTTACCCAATTGCCAGCAAAACACCGCTTGCTACAAGACAGAGTAAGGGTTCCATATGAAAATGGAGAGTGTATTTTGAGCAGTTGAGGAAAGGTCTCATAGTCTTTAGCATTCTGGCTTATGCTAGCACGCAGATCTACGGTGGTCAGAGTGTGATGTGGACTGCGGTGAAACTTTCCAGGGCATCGCATTGGGATGCTTTGGGGATGCATGCACCCTTTTATTGGTGGCTGTCTGTAATCCTCGACACGAGCCATACCCCGGAAGTCTCAGCAAACTGCATCAATTCTTGTTCAATAGTCTGGTCGCTAAATTTTCCACTCCAGAAATTGTCTGCCCGGTGGTGAAAAACCATGCTCGGGAAATCGCGTACTGGTCTGGAGAATGATTCACTTAGACTTTTTTGGAAAAGGTAGAGGCGGCCAGACTTTGCAAGCAAGGGGGCCCACCAGCATGGAACAGGGGATCATTTCACTGCGGTATGGAGATGTAAATCCAAACCCTGTGCGTTTTGCTCGGATGAAACATTAATAAGGGACACGGGTTTTAAATATTAACCCCAAAATTTCCAGTTTGACTTTTGGGCGGCAGACTCTTCATCAGACACCCCGATCTGTGTGAGTGTTTGGGCACAAAATCATTTCCACAGAAGAGTGGCGCATTCTCACTCAGCAGATCTGTGGTACAGCCTGGATTCAGTGAGTTAACATTTCGAGACATCCAGGTGTCTCCAGTAAGTTGGGCTGAGGTACCGACGAAGAAAATGAGCGCGAAGGCGCGGGCATATGCATGCCCCCGGCATCATATGGATTTCCCGTATTTGGGATAAACATCTTTATAGATCTTCCAAACCCCTACCCCCACACAATCCAATGATCCAGTAGACAGAGTAGGTGAAAACCTCCAAGTCTAATGACAATGTTTTTAGCGTGCATGGGAGATTTAACAATTTCAGTTGTTTATAAGAGGGGTTTATCGAAAGTAACGGGAAAAAACCCAAACCCATGTCTTCAGAGTTTTTGGCAAAACACAAAACAAGTATATGGGTCAGGCTGAAGGGTCCTGGTTAACGAATGGGGAGGATGAATTACTTTTCTCATGATTATCTCCCCTCACAGCACATTTCATAAAAAACGCCCATGATGGACAGTCTGACACAAAAGATACCCAGAGAGAAACTTGCTATCCCGACATATCCAAATATTTGGACAATTCAAAGGGGGGGAGGACCTTGGAGGTTTAAGGGGCCCGACAATGATCGACTTTAATCCAAATGTGTGGTTTTTTTGACACTTTTATGGGACTTTTCCAAATTGACCGTTGGAAACACAGTCCTCTTAGTAGAACGGGGGAAGACCCGACTGGATTGTCTGTACCTAGAGGGGGAACAATGCCAAAAACCACCCATAACAGCCAGGACCCAAAAAAACCGTGAGGGTTAACATTGATGCAGCATTTTCAAATATAAAATTAACAAAATAAACCCTTTGAGACATACAATTTTTCTCGTAAGCAGTGACATATAGACGTTTAAATCCCTATAATCTCAGCAAATGACATACTACCAAATATTACAGTTCTCGAACTCAATTACGATTTATATAAAAAAGATATTGCTAGCAATATTGGAGACACAAATATCAGGTCGACCCCGCAGACATTTTGCCGGGCAAAAATGCTGTCGGGGGCGTTAAAAGCCGACCTCTGTCAGATTTTTATTTTATTATACCCCTCGTAGTCGTTTTAAAGAGTCAGGCCCATTTACAATGTCTTTCAATTTTGTATTGTCGGGGATTAGATTAACATATGCTCAACTTACTATCTTTTATGTTGCAGGCCATATCTATGATTGAATCTTTGTCATATTACGGATCATTCTAAGGATGTGGGTACTTCATCTAAAAAAGTATATATGGTCTGTTTCCAAATCAAAGTCCGAACAATTCTGCCCGAAAATTCCTCCAATTTGTCCCAGCCCTTTTGGGGTTGTAGCCCCCTCTCCATCTAAAAAAGCGCCACAAAGTCAAAGTTCTGCAAGTGAATTTGACTTTATCATTGTCGGTATAAATTGGGACAACTTTTGGAAGCCGCGTGTTTTGTGCATTGACAGGTCGGCCCCGTGAACCCTCACGGGGGATTCCCTTGGGAAAAGTTTGCCAGCATAGAAAAAAAAAAGGGGGGGGGGGGAAAAAACAAAAAAAAAAAAAAAAAAAAAACCTTGGGGGGGGGGAAAAAACCCGTCCCCCGGGGGGGGACTTTTTTCAAAGTATCTAACTCTTGAAAAAAGGCGAAAGAAAAAGGTTTTTAACAAAAAAAATTCCCAATCAATCAAAGGGCCTTCCCCTTTTTTAAGGTTTGATGGGGCATGTATTTGCAGAAAATTTACCCGGGCGGGCGTACCCCTTTTTTCTACATTTGCAAAAAAAATTTTTTTAACAAGGGGGTCCCCCCGGTTATATGGACCTCGAGTTTTGACGTTTAAATTGGGGAATGAAAAAGGCCATCAGAGCCCAAAAAAGGTTTTTTTTTTTTTTTTAAAAAATTTTTAATTATGATTAGTAAATTTCACAATTTAAATTATGAATTTCATTTTGAATTTTTTCTCAAAAAAACATACTGAAAAATTTCCTTATGCTTTTTGGTTTTTTAAATTTCCAAAGGTTATAGGGCCTCTTCCAAACTGAAAAGCCACCGGTTGAATTGCAAAACTTTGCACATGGGCGATTTTTTAAAATTTAAAAAAAAATTTTTTTATTTTTTTATTTTTTTAAATTTTATAATTTGATTTAGGGGTTTTAAATTTTAAACCATATTTAAATATTTTTCCACTTTTCAAATTTTTTTAACCAAAAAACTGAAGGGGGCAATGTATAATAATTGGGAAAAGTAAAAAATTTTGTTTTAAATTTTGGGAAAATTTATAGGGACTTCAATGAAAGCGGGGTTTTGGGGAATCCCAAAAAATTTCACAGAAAAGGGGAAGGGGTTTTTTTCTGGGCCCCCTGGAAACTTTAGCCCCTTCCCCCCATTTTTTCCAAATTTTTGGGTTATTTTAAATAAAGTTCCTTTACCCCCAAAATTTAACCTTTAATTGGGGCCGTCAATTTCTCTCGCGTTTTTTGGGAGGGCAAATCTAGCCCCCTTTTTTAAAAGGGTTGGTATCATGGGGTGGGGGGGGGAAATATTTGGGGAAAAGTAAAAAATATTTTGTTTTGTAAAATTTTTTTTTGCTATCAAAGTTACTTTCAGTGAAACCGTTTGGGTTTTATGGAATTCAGGTTAAGGCCCTTTACGATCCCGGGCGGTTTCCTAATTTTTTGGGGATTGGGAAAAAAAAGGAAAATGGGGGCAAAGCACTACCTCCATGGCCCTCAATGGGGAAGTTTTAGTTGTGGACACCCATTCGGAATTAAATGCAGGGTTTCCCGGCCAAAAAAATTTTCAACTTTCGATTTGGGCCGTAAAAAAAAAGGAATCCCGTTTCGTGGTGAGGGAAATATTTGGGGGAAAAAGCCCGCGCCCTTTACTTAAAGAGGGCACTTCCCTTGAAAAAAAGATTAAAAAAAAAAAGTAAAAAAAAATCCTTTTTAAGGCCCTCCAAAGCTTTTGGGTAAACAAAAAATTTCTTTTCATTACATGTTACATTTCCGTGTATTTGTTGTTTCTTTTCAAATTTTGGATGTGGGAAAAAAAAATCCCGGTTTTAAAAAGGTACTGCATCCGATTTTTAAAAATTTGTTTAGTTTTGTTGGGAAGGTTTTAAAAACGTGGTGCCCCCCAATTTGGGGAAAAAGGAAAACTATTTTGGTCCTTTCTCCAAAAAAAGGGGGGGGGAAAAAAAAAGGACAACCAAAAAATTTTAAAATTTTAAAATTTATCCAAAATGAAAATTTTTGTCGTTGCCCCCGGGTAAGGGTTTTCCCCCTTTACATAATGTTAATTTTTGAAACCCCCCGGGAAACTTTGTTAAAAAAAACTTTCCCCAAAACCCTTCCAAGGGAAATATCCCCCCAAGGGGGTTAATCCCAAGCACTTTCAAATTTTCAAAATAGAACCCGTTTACCTTTTTTCGGCAAAACGGTTTAAAAAAATCCTAAAGGGCGGAAAGGGGGGAAAAAAATCCCCTTTCTTTTCAGGCCACCTTTCCCCCAAAATTAATTTCTGGTTTAAAGGCAAAGGGAAAATCAAATGTTTCAGCACCTCCCTGCACATCACTCTGCAGCTGCATATGTGAACAGTAGCAGCTGGAGGATCAGTGGCAGGGGTATGCATAACTTTGAACATTACTAGCCGGGGCAAAGCTTACGTAATAAAAAAACAGACAATCTGGTGGCCATCTTGAAAAATATGTGTCAGTGTGCTTATAAACAGGAAAAATCCACTTCAGCAGGCTTGAAAACATAGAAATCCAACCTAGATCTGCAAATGGAAAAACTACAAATACTTCTAAGCAAAACGTCAACTTCGGGGGCTAATTTGCCAGCCATCGTGAAAAATGGCCGCCATCTTGGATTTTCAATTGGCCATTTAAGAAGGCTGAGATGGCTGGCCCTCGCCCGTGGTGTCGCAGGCTGGATTTGTTGAGTGACACATGTAATTAATTGAGGCTTATGCTTCCCCCTCGTGCCCTCTGCCGCACTTGCAGTCGGAGAGGAAGTTGATGGGCAGCATGTGGGTGTCTTCGGCTTCTCGACGGACAAAAAAGTAGCTCCTGGCGAGTCTTGAACTAGAGCAGTGGTTCTTAACCTGGGGTACCTGTACCACCAGGGGGTACGAAACCTTACACCTGGGGGTACGAGACATGCTGACCAATAATTCAATATCATATTTATAAGGAGGCTGGAATTATATATATATATATATACATTATTTTGTCTGTCTTGTCTTGTCTTTTTGCATCATTTTGTGAAGAAATTGAAGCTGAACATAGTGTTCCTGTTTTCCACACGGAAGTGAGGTGGCACTCACGTACTACTTACACGTGTCTTCGAACTACATGAAGAAATCAAGAGGTTTCTTATAAATCAAGGCAGTGACATTGCTGACCACTTTGAAAACAGGGAGTTCATTTTGTCCTTAGCATACCTGACAGATGTATTCATGCACTTGAACGAGTTGAACATATCCATCCAAAAGGGAAAAATGCTGAACATGATAACTGTCAGAGAAGTTATTTGCCTTTACCCAGAAATTTCCAATTTGGATTTTGGTGCATTGAAGAAGGAAATTTGTTAACTTTCCTTTCCTTCATTTGATGAGGCTGCTTTTGCAGAGGAAGTGTCCATCGATACTGAAGTGAAAGAGCATTTGCAAGGGCTGATCACTCTTGCAGGGATACTTTCACCATGGAGAGGTTTCTGTGGCACAGAGATGGATACGGGATCCATATAATTTTCAACCTGGTTTCCCTGAATAACCCGTAATATGTTGAAAGATGATCTTGTTGAGCTGCAGGCCAACAACAGAATCTAAATGCAGCTAGATTGTTTGGTGTGCCACTCAAAACATTCCCAGTTAGCAGAAAGACCCTTGAGGTCATGTGCCATTTGCATCCACGTT
>JACEEZ010000164.1:0-16087 GCA_016584305.1 Chionoecetes opilio | reverse complement strand
GTTATTTCCCATAATTCCTTATACTAGTTAATCCTTTGATTAATTGTGTATTATCGATGAATACACCAAATTTATATCTAATTACATCTTAATATACCCAAATCTATTATAGTATATACATAGGTGGAATTTGTGTTCGTATCCCGAATTCCTGACGGTAGGTGCCAAATTCCACCATTCAAATTAACCTTACTCATAATTAGAGCGGTTTTTAGTCGATGATTTCCACAAATTATATTGGAGATAAGAGTTTTAGGTATAGAATCTTTATATTTGAAATGTATTTTTATAGTAAATGGATTAGTAAAAACAAATTAAAATTTGAGCTAGGAAAGTGTAACTTAAGTAGATCATTGAGTTTTTTACGAATGATATAACTAAGATGGCCACAAAATGGAAGTTTAATATAATGTGTGTCTAATATAGATTCGGATTAATTCGACTTAGGGTTGATCTTTTCATCTAAGAAACTAGAGATTGTTTTTTCTATCAATTTAAGGGGATAACCATTATTATTGAAAAAATTAGTAAAGAATTTAATTTCATTATCGAAGGCAAACCAGTTGGAGGAGAAACTATAACATCTGTGTAGTAAAGTCTTAATAGTATTGGTTTTAAAAAGGTTAGGGATGAATGATAAATACTGAGTACCAAGACCTGTGTAGGTAGGTTTACGATAGACTGAGGTAATAAAATAATTATCCTTACGTGTAACTAAGATATCTAAAAATGGTAGTGATAATTGGTTTTCAACATCATATGTGAACTTAATATTTGGGTGTTTAGAATTATGGTAATTAAAAAATAAGGGTATATGTTCAACATTCTTAAAAAGTAGAAAGGTGTCATCAACGTAACGTTTATAATAAAAGGGTTTAAAAGAGGTAGGACAGTCAGACAGCCAAATTTGTTTATGATAACATAGAAAAGCATTGGCAAGGGAAGGACCCAAACAAGACCCCATGGAAACCCCATCAGTTTGGACATAAAGCTTTTTATTAAATATGAATGGAGATGTCTTTTATAGCTAAAGTTAATCAGGAAATTGCTTTTTTGTGTAGATAAGAGAAGTGGTAACATTATGAAATAAATTATCAGTGATGATCTCAATAGTCTCATCTAATGGAATATTTGGAAATAGGGATTGGATGTCAAAACTAGCCATTACCGCATTGTTTATGTTAATTGTTTTTAATTCATGTGCAAAATCAAAAGAGTTCTTAATTGTATATTCATTGGTAGTTAGGGGTTCAGTTATCGGGACAAAGTATTTAGGTAAGTTATAGTTAAAAGTGCCAATAGTACTAATAATAGGGCGTAAGGGGTTACCTATTTTATGAGTTTTCGGTAATCCATAGAGGACACCAGGGGAGGAACCGCTAGGAAATATATAATTGAAAACGTCTTTAGTAATAACTTTTAATTTAAGTAGTGCTCTAAGATGACGGATAAGTCTGTCCTCCATTTTAGTAATGAAAGAAAATGTATTATCACTAAGACTTTAAATTTAGTTTTATCATTAAGGATGGATTCAGCTCTGTAAATATACTCAGTGTATTAACAAAGCTGAATATCTGGAGTATATTAACAAAGCTGAATCTATCCTTAATGATGAAAACTAAAAGTCATTGTTCTAAATATATCTCAAATGAAGAGAACTCAATTAATTTCATAATAAAAAATTACAATATAATATAATAAAAATAGGAAAATACAAATAATTTGTAAGAATTGTTTTTGCAGATGCGTGCAAGAACTTGATAGGTGAGAAACTTCTGATGCATTGAGCAACCTCTAAATATTCATATATCTCAATTAAAGTTTAAACAGTGGGTTTTTGGGCTAAAAATAACAGTTTGGCGGGGTGAGACAAATACTTCTCAAAAATTTGTGTTGTGTATATATAAGGACCACCCTAATATAATTGTATATCCATATATATATATATATATATATATATATATATATATATAATATATATTATATATATATATATATATATATGTATATATATTATATATATATATATATTCCTGCCTGCGCCACCACGGGCGAGGACCAACCATCACAGCCCTCAAGTGAACCTCCAGAGCCTACCATCCGAGCCCTGGGTCACCACTGCCTACAGGCGCTATAGGCACAAATGTAAAAAAAATAAAAATAATAATAATAATAATATTAGCGATGGACCTAATGTCTATTTTCCGTATTCGCAAATGCGAATGCGTATGCGAATATTTGGGTTTAATATACGCGAATGTGAATGCGAATAGCGAATATTACATAACATTTCATGTAATAAACTATTTTTAATATTATACAGGTAACTGACATAGTTTTATGTATTGTAAGAGTTCAGCCATAAAAAAAATTAATGTCTAAAGTAAATTCCATTCAATTTCTATATTTCCAAGTTGCGGTACGGGGACCCAATCTTACACGAATAGTTACATGATAATATCTTACATGAATAATTACACTGGTCAACAAAAAAAAAAAAAAAAGTTCTGGCATGGAATTTATGAACAGTTTTAGACTAATTTGAGGGTGCTGAATTCAAATCTGATCTTATATTTTCTCTTTTCATGAATTTCAAGAAAAATTTATCCTTCTATTGAGTAGTGTAGCAAAAGGGCCGGATTATATGGTTTATTTTTAATTCAGTCTCCCAATAAACTGGAGAATATCTTCGTTTTCTTTGAACATGCATAACATTCCCATTCTTTATGATACGAAAGTAAACAAACACATTTCAACTTGCACAGCAATCGTCCGCAGGTAGTGTTTTATTATTGAATTTTACATTGAATTGAGTTATTTATTGTATTTCTCCTGTTGTTTCTTTTTTGTGAAACAATGCCTAAGGTGTAGGTGGTTGGGTAGCAAATTCAAGGAACAACTCAGGTAGCTAACAACTCTTTTTCTTTTATTTGTCCGCAGTTGGTGTTGCTGCTCTAACAATGGCCTCTACATCTCACAGAAGAAAGTGCTCAAATGATCCAAATATATTTTGCTACATCTGTGGAAGCTTTACTTTGAAGACTCAGAGGCGCAACATTACTGACTTTGTTAAGAGCGTGTATTTTGCGTACTTCAAAGTACCACTTGGAGACCAAGACAAGCATTGGGCTCCTCACAAAGTGTGCAAAACCTGTGTTGAGACTTTGAGATCATGGTCTCAAGGAAAGAAGGCTAAACTTAAGTTTGGAGTGCCTATGGTTTGGAGAGAACCAAGCAATCATTTAGATGACTGCTATTTCTGCCTTGTCAATGTAAAAGGTTTCAATAAGAAAAACAAGAAATATTTGCAATACCCAAGTATCCCTTCAGCTATTCGACCAGTTACCCATAGTGACCTGTACCAATATTTACTGAGCTTCAAAAAAATGATGAAACAGATCTCTGCTCACCTGCTCCCACTGATGAAGAAGACACTACAGATATTTTTCAGCCATCTGATGAAGATTGTGACAAACCAGTTTTGTTTACTCAGTCTGCTTTGAATGATTTGGTTAGAGATCTTTATCTACCAAAAGAGTCTGCTGAACTGTTGTCTTCAAGACTGCAAGAGAATCGAATGCTGAAACCCGGCACAGGTGTCTCATTTTATCGTAACAGGGAAGCAGAACTGCGTAAGTACTTCCATTCAGATGGCCAGCTTGTCTATTGTACTGATGTAGAAGGGCTACTTCTTTTTATGGGACTGCTAGCATATGATTCAAGGGATTGGAGGCTTTTTATTGACAGTTCCAAAAGAAGTTTGAAATGTGTTCTGTTACACAATGGAAATAAGTATGGCTCTGTACCAATAGTACCAATAGTTCTGTAAAACTTAAAGAAGAATATAACAACATCAAGATTGTCCTAGAGAGGTTTGCAATATCATGTTCATGGGTGGTTAATTTGTGTCGATTTGAAAATGTTTAACTTTCTTTTAGGTCAGCAAGGAGGGTACACAAAATACCCCTGTTTTCTGTGTTACTGGGACAGTAGAGCTACAGCAGAGCATTGGGTGAAAAAAGAATGGCCTCAGCGACAGAGTTTGGCATCTGGCGATAAGAATGTCATCAATGATCCTCTAGTGGATAGGAAGAAGATTGTCTTTCCTCCCTTGCACATAAAACTTGGATTGATGAAGCAGTTCGTCAAAGCTCTTGATCACAGTGGAGAAATGCTTCAGCTATATATGTTTCAACTTTTCCTGGTCTTAGTGAAGAGAAGAAAAAGGCTGGAATATTTGATGGACCTCAAATAAGAACACTAATGAGAGATCCAAATTTTATCACATCAATGAATGAGACAGAAGAAAGAGCTTGGAATGCATTTTGTAATGTGGTGAAGAATTTTCTAGGGAATAAGAAAGCAGACAACTATGAAGAGATTGTGGAAGAGCTACTAATGAGCCTGCGAGATCTTGGATGTAGAATGAGTATCAAGGTTCACTATTTACACAGCCATTTGGACAAGTTTCCGGAGAGCCTTGGGGATGTGAGCGAGGAACAAGGGGAGCGTTTTCATCAGGACATTAAAACAATGGAAGAACGGTATCAAGGCCGGTGGGACTCACATATGATGGCGGATTATTGCTGGAGCTTGATGAGAGACAACCCAAAAGCTGTACATCAGAGATCAGCCAAGAAAAAAAAATTCACATAACTGCTACTTGCCATTGATCTGTGCACCATATATATGTATTGTTTATATTTTCTATTTCAATTCTGTCACTATATTTGATTTACTTGTACATGGACTTCGTAATCTTTGTAATTCCTTGATTAAGAATATACAAAATGTATTACTAAAAATCACGTGTTTTTATCTTGAAACCTTCGATATATAGGCTGATGAGTCATTTTCATCATAAATTGAAAAATGCTATATCGCGAAATCCTGATGTGATAGACAAAAATTGAGTTCATATTCGTAATCAGCAGCCCAAATTCAGTTAGAATTTGTTTTAAAACCTTTTGCCAGAAATATCGTGTTGACCAGTGTAATAATATAAGCGAAAGTGTGTGTGTCTGTGTGTGTGTGTGTGTGTGTGGTATGTGTGTGTGTGTGTGTCTGCTCCAGGTGCCGCCCCCTGTGGCGGAATCCCCTTATATGGCACAGTTTTGGAACCGGCTCGAACAGGGGAAGGTTTTAAGCCCATTTATGAGATGATCCGGTCACTTTTTTTTTTCTTTTTTTTTAGCAGCCTATTAGCGAGAATTCTGAAAAAATAATGGGTTGCGAGAATTGAGGAAACCTTGATGTAGGGTGATGGGTAATGGGTGAGTGAATGGGTGGGGTGATGGGTAATGGGTGTGGGGTGATGGGTGAGTGAATGGGTGGGGGGTGATGGGTGAGGGAATAGAGGGGGGGAAATGGTGAGTGAATGAGTGTGGGGTGATGGAAAATGGGCGGGGTTTGGGGGAAAATGGTGATAAATGGGGGGGGGTGAGGGGTAATGGGTGAGTGAAGGGGTTTTTGGGGGTGAGGGGAAATGGTTGGCGTTAATACATCATTTCTACTCCATGACTTCGAAACTAAAAGGGGGCTATCTGGAGGCTGTGTTTGGTGGGGCCAAAGGGCCCCCAAAAGCGTTCCGCGGGAGCTAGCCAAAAAGTCGCCCGGAGGGCGGTTTTTGCTTTCCCTCTATAAAAAACGCTTTTCCCGCAACAAAGTATGCTCCCCTCAAAACTGAGGAAAAACATTTTCCCATGTGCTAAAAAAGGGTTTCTTACCCCCGAATCGCGATACGCAAAATGACAAACTAGGGCGAAGTCATAAAAGTGTTTCAAAAGAATGACACTCTTAAACAAATGAAAATTTTTTAAAAAGAAAAATAAACGCTAAACTAGTATCATTTTACGTATATATATATTTTATTCGTTTTAAAAGTGATAGTGTTCAGCGTTTTTATCTTTCAAAAAATATTTTCATTTTGTCTTAAGAGTGTCTTATTCTTTTTTTGAATCACTGTATACTTCCCCGTAGCTTGTTTTTTTATCCCCAACCATTCACATCACCCCCAAACCCATTCACTCACCATTACCGATCACCCCCCCCCTTCCCCAACAAACCCTCCCTTTCCTCCCACCACCCATTCACTCCCCATTACCCATCACCCCCTATTTCCCTCACCCATCACCACTTCTTAAACTGGATCGCGGAAGCCTGGCTCAGCCTGTTCCACTGCCGCCATCTGCCGTAACCAAAAAAAACCCTTGTTTCTGGGGCTCGCTTTGCTGTCTGGCTGTTTTTTATCGCCTGTCATCCCAGCTATGCTTGCTGTCGGGCTGTGTTATCGCCTCGTCATGCCAATCTGTGCTCTATGTCCTTACAAACGACCAGGCCCCTAAAGTGGCAAATCTTTCCACTGCGAGTACACCAACACAACCACGCACCCACCACACACACACACCCCAACACCCACCACCCACCCCCCACACCCCCCCACACCCCACCACCACCCCACCCCCCACACCCACACACACCCAACACCCACACCACACACCACGCACACACACACACACCCCCCCCACACCCACACCCACTCCCCACCCACCCATCCACTTTTAAACCCCATCTACCCACTCCGTCACCCAAAACTACTAGTTAAAAAAAAATAAAGGTGGATAGGTTACTTTTTTTTAATAAAAAAATTTAAATTAATATATTTTTTTATACTTGTTAACAATTATGGGGAAGGGAAGCAGCCCCTAGTGGGTTTATGAACAAATGATCATAGCGTTTCCCAAAATAAGCGGTGCTTGTTCAAAGGGAGATACTTTTTTTTGCGAAGAAAAGAAAAGAAAAAAAAATAAACTTTGTTAATTAGGTTAGGTTTCATTAAAACCCTAAAAGGGTTGGTTGGTTTCATTAAACCTTTAAGGTTGGTTGGTTTCTTTAAAAACCTAAAAAGGTTTTTGGGTTTTTCTTTAAAAACCTTTTAATTTTACTAGGTTGGTTTCATTAAAACCAAAAGGGTTAGGTTGGGTTTTCATTAATATTATTTTTTTTTTTGGGGGGGGGGGTTGCCAAAAAAACTTCTCCATTCAACAACACCTATTGTAGGCCAAAAAAAAATATTTGATGTCTTTTAAAATACGAAAAACCCCGCCCATTATTCCCAAAAAGTTGTTTCGTACTCTTATGAACCTGCCCCGTTTCGTACACCGCTCAATTTAAATTTGACTACTAGGTTATGAAACGACACCAGGTATGTACAAAATACTAAAAATCAGTGTACAACAAACTATTTATTCAATATCTAATAAAAAAGGTTTTTTGTTTGGGAAAAGGTTTTTGTTTAAATTTAAACTTCCTGTAATCCCAAGTAGCTTCTATGGACCACTGGGGTCCGCCGTACCCGGGGCCCGCGGGGTAGGGGGCTGGCCCCGTTAATTTGGACGAGAATGCGCGTTCCCATTAGGTCAACAAAAACCCACTCGGGGGCTAACCTGCCTCTTAGCCTCTCACTTTACCACATACACCACACCGTCCTAACACCTTAGGGCCTCCACACACCTGTCACTACACACCTGTACGGCCTCGCAAGACACCTGTCACTACCACCTTACGGCCTCGCAAACACCTGTCCTACACACCTTAGGGCCTCGAAAAACCCTATCACTACACACCTGACGGCCGAAACACACCTGTTGTCTGTGTATCACCGAAAATAAATGACTTGGAGGTTCGACGATGCACTAGGTTAAATTTGGGGGTATATAGTAGTAGGTTTTAAATAGTATTTGTAGGTGGTAATAGTGTATAGGTGGAAATAGTAGTGAGTAGAGGGTTAATAGTATAGTAGGTGGTATATAGGCTATCCTGCCACACCCAACACCCGCCACTCCCGGGCCCGGGCCCATGTATTTTTTTTGGTTTATGCAGGATGGCGGCGGGTGGCGGGTGACTACTTCAGTATCTCGGCCAAGCTAGCCCAACCCGCGATCCATGTTTAATAAATCAGTGCCCCCACCCCCCCCCCCTCCCCCCCCCATTACTCCCCTCACCCCCCCCCATTACCCATAAACCCACCCATTCATCACCCTTACCCAACCTTACAAAAGGGTTTTCCTAAATTCTCGAAACCCCCACTATTTTTTTTCAAATTCCGCTAATGGCTGTAAAAAAAAGAAAAAGGATGGATCATCTCATAATGGCTTAAACCTCCCCTGCTCGGCCTTCCCAAAAACTGTCCCCTGGAGGGGTTTCCGCCAAGGGGGCGGACCTGAGCACACACACACACACACCACACACACACACCACCCACAGACACACCCCTTTTCGCTATATTTAATAAATCTGCCTGCCACGCAGCCAGTGGCAGCGCTATTGGAAAAAGCTTCTCTTCTCGTCTCCGTAGTGGGAGACGTTATTGGCTGTTGGTGTTACTCCTCGTTTTTGCTTTTCTGTGTGTGATGGGCTGTTATTTGCTTTTGTTCTTTTCATGCTGGGTAGAGCTTGTGGGGTGTTTCCTTACGTTAATTTGGGATTGATCTTTTTATGTATAGTGCTTCTAGAATTGGAAGTCGCCGCACATCTGCCACTTCGCCAAATTCTGTTTTTCTTTTAAAAATGTTCTTGTGATGAGTCCTGTTTTTCAAAATAGTGATTTTATTATATATAAAATATATATATAATATATTATATATTATTATATAATATATATATATAATTATATATAAAATATATAATATATATATATAATAATATATATTATATTTATTAATATATATATTTTATATATATAATTATATTATATTATTTATATATATAATTTGGGGAGGCGCAGGGGGAGTGGTTACGTCTCCGACGGGCTTTTCTTGGTGACCCATTTCGACCCCCGAAAAAAACCCAAAACCTTTCTGCCGTCGATGGCTAAGAACACCCACATGCCCTCCCCACGCTCAAACCTTTCGTTGCGAGTGCATCGGGGACCAGGGGGGCGGCATGACCTCTAATCACAGGCGTCACTATAAAATTCTGCCTGCGCCACCAAAAGGGCGGGGCCCAACCATCACAGCCCTAAAGTGACCTCCAGAGCCTACCATCCGAGCCCTGGGTCACCACTGCCCAGGCCTATAGGCACAAATTAAAATATATATATTATATATATTATATATATATATATATATAGATATAGATATAGATTATAATTTTAAAATAAATAATATTTAAAATTATAATATAAATATAATATAAAATATTATATATATATATATATTATATTAATATATATAAAAATATTATTATATATATATATTTATATATATATATAATATATATTATAATAATATAAGATATAGTATAATATAATATATTTAAAATTATATATATTAATATATATATATATAAAACGGAAAGAGATTTTCTCTGAACAGATCTCGTCAAAAGTGATAGCTAGTTCGCGTTTATTATCTTTTTAAAGATATTTTCTCTTTGTTTTAAAAGATGTCTTATTTCTTTTGAAATCACTTGTATTTTGCCGTAGCTTTCTTTTGTTTGTATCGCGATTTCGGGTCTAAGAACCCTTCTTCACGCATGTGGAAGATTTTTTCTCCTCAGTTGTAAGGGAGCATGACTTAGACGCGGGGGAAGCGCTTTTTATAGATGAAGCTGCCTGCCTCGGCGGCGGGAATCAACCCACCTAAACCGGGGGTGTCACCGACGATCCACTTATAGAGGTCTGCATCAGCATAAAGACAACCTGGTATGGGTAGGGGTTAGTTGGTGCCCGTTCATCCCCTGCGGGGGTCACTTCTCTTGGGACAGGTCGAAGGCTTTCTAAGGGGAGGGCAAATTTTGCTCGCACTCCCTTTATACCCTGAAGAGAGGCGGCGCACTGCTTCAAAGACCGTAACTTCCCCCGGCTAGGGGGGTCCAAGAACCCGAACGGGGTCCATCGACGTGAGGAAACTATTGAGTACTCTCATTTGCGCAAAATCTGCGCACGCATTTTTGGCCCCCTGAATTTGCGTACCCCATCGTAACGGGTTTTACTACAAAGCAGCGTAGGCCGTTTTTTTGGGATCACAGTCTACATTCGAACTTTCATTCCCCTTATCCCCTTGTCATTTTCCAGGAGCAGGGCTTAGCTTGAGGTCTTTCAGGATCTAGGCCAGTCAACCTCAAGTGTGCCACCCCCAAATGGCTTTGCACTCCCTTTCACCTTGAGGCTGCGTTTCTCTGCCAAAAAGATAACCTCACCACGCCCTCCGTAAACTGGCACTCTCTCCCACAGATTTTTTAAAGGAAGTTGCCTCTCCCCAAAGGGCCCCGGGTCTGCCGCTTCTGGGACAAGGACCCCGCCGCTTAAACATTGTATGCAAAGGGACCAGGGCTACAGACCCCTAGGGGGTTACCATAAAAATCCCCACCCTACCCAAAGGGCTTTCACTTACTCCAACGTCCTTCCGAAGCGACCAAAAAGGGCGCATGGTGGCAATAACCCCCCAGCACTCAAAACGCCACCCCCCGTTGTTCGGTGCCGGGGAGTTCAAACCACTAGCAAAACCACACGAGGAGAGGTCAAATTTAGAAAGTTATTTACGCCATCATAATGGCCCCAGGGTTTACTCCAAAAACAATATAAAACCACGGGAATTCCTCACACGGAACCCCCCGTGTGCAGGGGGGGTTTAACTTTGCCGTGGATGTTTTTTTTCGTTAGGTCTCGTAAGCAGGGCCCAAAAACAGACACGTTGCCCAAAGGGGGAAACCCCGAGGAGGGGTAAACCTTTAAAAACCCTTCCCAAAAGACGTTATTAATGCCCTTTCTTTGCCACGCTGGCTGTCATTGCGTCATAAATGGTTAAAAACTCCCCAAAAGAGTCCTGAGGGGTTCTCTCAGGGGTTCCCCTCAAGAAGTCATAGTTTCTCCCCAGGGGAGGCCTGAGTATCTTTAGGCAAACTTCACTGTTTGCTTCGAGTGACTTTTCGTTTTTTATAAAAATGTCATCGAGTGCGGCAGTTTGTCGGGCTTCTTATTTTCTTGAAAACTTCTTCTTTACGCACCCATGAGAATTCTTCATGGGCTGCGTAAAGAAGAAAATTAAAAAAAAAAGCAAAACCCCCATATCTGCCGCTACCGATATCTTTTCAAAAAGAAAGTCACTACAAGCCGAACATGGCTCTGCCCCAAGATACTCAGGCCTCCCTTCACCCTAGAAAGCACTCAGACAATCAATGCCGTTCTTGGACTCTTTTTAACGCAAAAGAAGAAACATTCATCACAAAAGTCTACGTGAAACCAAAGAACCCCGACCTGGGCCCCAAAGAAAAGTGAATGTCCGCAGAGATATAAAAACTAAAACCATCGGTGCTTTATCAGAAGAGCTTCACACACATGGTCATGGCAAATTGTCACAAGAAATCGAGGTCCACTCAATCCTCATTACAACGGCTTAGCGAGAGAGACATCAACCTCGACTAAAAATCATGGGGAATGGTAAAACCCTAAAGCCCCCAAAAAAAGGTCAGACTATAGTCCCAGGCCCGATATAGGTCCAAATCCCCCCTTCCCAACTCTCCGAAACCATAATTTTTGAAGCACTGGGGGCTCCTAAAATAGAAAACAACTGGGGAAAAGAAAATAAACTGGGGCTCCTGTTCCTATTGGGCTCATTTTTTTGTACCCTAAAAATCGTTAATTTTCTCCTGTGGCCAACATATTTGGGTTCGCTGTTTTACGGCAATACTCAAAAATATTAGGGAATATTAATACATTTATATCCAAAAAAAAGCATATGATTCCTGAGTACCTACAATCAACAAATATCTGCTGATGGTGCCAAAACTTATAACTTGGGTTCAAAAAGCCTTTCCAAAATATTTTTTTGGGATGTCCAAAATAAACCAAAATTTTTCTGTTTTTGCCATTGCCAAGGGTTAAACAAATCTAAAGGCACCAAAGAAAACTCTTTCGAATTGTTAAACGAGGGTTTTCCCATGGTGCTTATACATACACATACATGTGTTGTGTTACACATGTATGTGTATGTATATGTGTATAATAAGATACACACCCGTTTATAGGAAATATTTTTTTAGGAAAAATTTTTTTGCAGTAAAAAGACTCCCTACATAAAAAGGTTTAAAAAGTTCTATTGTGATTGATTAAAACTACAAAACTCAGAAAATTGAATTCTTAAACCCCTGCTACCAGTTTTTTGTGTTTCAGTGAAACAATACCATGCAACTCTGAAAGACTATTTTTCAACAGAACAGGACCCAAAAATCTCCTGGAAACCCGCATAGTACACATAAGGACTCAAATTTTTGTGATTTTCGCTTGCTGTCTCAAATAAGGTGGGGAGAAGAAAATTGGGCAAGTTGCGGGAATAAAAAAAAAAAGGCGTCTGGGCCGCCCCCAAAACCCCATAATGAGAAGATACAGTGCACTCATTCCCGTTTCTTCCCCCCACGCCCTGGATTACACTGGGGGTGTACAACGTTTACCTGAACTTGGCACTGAAACCCAGCAGAAAACGGACCAAGAGAGGTAAAAAACATCCCACACGAGCGCAAATTCTAGAGACAATATTTTGTTCAAACCGACTGATATTTTGTGGTTCGAAAGCAGGAAAAAAGGGGGGGAAAGGGCACGGAACTGGGCAAGTCGGGATTGACTAGTTTTTTTGGTGTATATGGTTGGAGGGCGTAGTGGGGATGGCCGAGGGGAAACAGGATGAAAAGCTCCTGACAAAATAAGAGGTCTTGATCTTTTTTTCCCTGAAGCGAAGTTCCCCCGAACTGCGTTGAATTAAAGCAAAGGGCAAGAAAGTTCAAAACAGGAGGGACAGCTTCATCAGCCCGGGTTTGAAAGGCCCATCGAAGGCTTTTGTGCAGTTCGTGATGTTAGAAAGAGAAAAATGCTTCCCAATAAGATCATTTGAGTATTTTTTTGCCCCACAAAACTCTTTCCACTACTCCCAAACTGCATCAAAAGCCTTTTGATGGGGCCCCTTATAAGCCGTCTGATGAAGCTGTCCTCCTGATTTGAACTTTTTTTGCTCTCTGATGTAAATTATACGGGAATTCGTGGAACTTCGCTTACGGGGAAAAAGATCAGACCTCTTTTTCTTGTCAGGAGCTTTTCATCCTGTTTCTCCTCGGGCCATCTCCACTACGACCTCCAACCGTCATACCTCGAAATGCTCAAACCCTGCTTGCCAGCTTCCGTGCACCTGTTGGCTTTGGGCCCAAATATGTACTACTACAATTATTATTTAAGCATTACTAAAAATATCCATGTTGAGTTATTGTAACGGTGACACGGGCCCCCGCGCGGGGACACGACGCCACGCCCCCCCCCTGTGCCACCTCCAAAACATCCCCTAGATGGCCCTCTAAACAGAAACAAGGCCTCTTTGTATGGGGGACCCCACGCCCGCCTCTGGTCCAAACCTTTTTCCCCCTCCATGACCAAGAAGCTTCCCCCTTCGTTAGTGCGGACGTGGTGACTCGTCTCTTGTGTGTGGCGTTCGACAAAGACAATCGAATATTTGTGTTTGACTTATATCTTGTGCAAATTGACTATTATCTAATCGTGCCTAAACAGGCCCATACATACTTATGGTTAAAAAAAATAATCATTAAACCCCACACCCTCTTTTTTCACCCTTACCCTAAACGGCTCGATACTATACTTTATAAACAAAAAAATAAAGTTAGTACATAATAAACGGCTAAAACACCTTCACCTTTTTTCCTGCTTTCTGAACCAAAATATGCAGTCTGGTTTGAAAAAAATATTGTCTCTAGAATTATGCCCTCGTGTGGGATGCGTAGCCCCCTCTTGGTCCGTCTTCTGCTGGTTGTTTCACCTGTCCAAGTTCGGGGAATCGCTTGTAGCACTCCCAGTGTAATCCATGGGTGGAGACAGAATATCAGGAATGAGTGCACATGTATCTTTCTCATATATGGGAATTTAGGTGGCGGTAGGGACCCTTTTTTTGATTCCCGCAACTTCCCAGCTTCTTCTCACCCCTTTAGTTCAGACACAAGCGCAAACACATAATTAGTCCTTGATTGTACTATGCAGGGAGCCAGGAAAATTTATCTGGGTCCTGTTTCTGCTTTGATAATGGTCTCTTCAGATGCGCTGGTTTTTTTTTCACCTGAAAAACAAAATACTGGAGAGCAACGGTAAGAATTTAATTTTCTGACTTTGTAAATATAATCAAACACAATGAATTTATTTAAACTTTTCTCTATAGCGATTCATTTTACTGCAAAAAAACTTTCCCAAAAAAACTATTTCCCATCAACTTGGGGTGTTCTTCCATAACACCATAGGAAAACCTCGTTTAAAATATTCAGAGAAGAGTATTTATTGGGGCCCATTTAATTTGTTTAACCCCTTGGGAAAGGCAAAATCAGAAAAACTGTGGCTTATTTTTTGACAAACCAAAATAATTTGGAAAGTGCTTTTGCATCCAAATTTATAAAATTGGCACCCAAGTATGTTTTGTTTTTTGTTGGTACTCAGGAGATCTATATCATTGGGTATAAACGTTTGATATTATTAATATTTTTGATGTATTTCCTGTAAAAACAGCGAACCCAAATATGTTGCGCACGGGAAAATTAACGATTTTTTTGGGGACCATAAAAATGAGCCCCAAAAGGGACAGTGAGTCCCCCCCCCCGGGCTTTTTTTTGTTCCAGTTTTCTTCTATTTTAGGGACCCCAGTGCTTCAAAATATTATGGTTTCGGAATTGTGGGGGGGGGCAGTTGGACCCATACCGGGCCGTGGACTAAAAACTACCGGGTTTCTTCTCCACCGCTCCCAGGAAGAAAAAAAATAATATACAAATCTCAACCGTATGTGAAAAGGGAACCCAAGAGGAGAATAAAACTCAAATTTAATACAAGACAAGAGGGTTTCTAGCATAAAGGTGTTTCTGCACGTATGGGGCGACCCTTTCTTCACCTTCGAAACTGCAAACCCCTCAACTCCATGATTTAGATCACCCTTTTTTTTATGAATGACTTTATATCCATCCAAAGGGACCCCCTATGACACTAATTATTAGAATCCTACCATCCCCCTCGCCCCTGTCTTAATACCCAAGTCACTTCACACCAAATACATATACCAAATGACTATCCTGTTTCGATTGCCCGACTCTCGGTTTATCGCCCCCCCAGCTGAAATGTTCCCCCGAAACTAGTGTTCTTCAGCCCTCTACCACTCAGACAGCATACACCCAGGGCCGTTAATACATATTATATTTTATTTATTATTGTAAATTTAGATAATTAGGGAAAATTTTTTTCTGTTTCTTAAGAATTTTTTTTTTTAGAAAAGTTGCTTTTTTGCATTGCAATTAAATTTAAAATTTTTTTCTATTTTTTGCCCGATATGCCAAAGTGCCTTTGGGAAACGTTGCGCATAAAAAACCCCCCAAATATGCGATGTCCTTTTTCACCCGAAATATCAAGATATTATATTTTATATAATATATAATATTAAATACAGGCTTGCCAGATGACTTTCGCCGAAACCGTTCATGGGGATTTACCGCGCAATTTAAAATTCTTCCCAGGTTTAAAAAAAAATCAGAAGGCTGAAACTTGTCCACAACGGGGAAGTACATCACTTGCACCTCCCGTGTGTGGGGGGAGGTTTTCCCCCCCCTCCTCCCTCCATAGGGGGTTAAAAAGTTTTCATAATTTTGAAATTATAGCCTGTCGTTCCCCTACATCCCGCCCTTTTTAGCCCGTTTTTGCTGGATTCAAATTGGAAAACATACGGATGGGACAACGATTCAAGCAAACATTGTCTTTCAAGGCGGGATTTAAAAATAAGGAAAATTTGCAAGCTTTTAAGACTAAAGCTTAGAACATGCAAAATTTGATCCGCCGATTTAAGGCTGGCAGAGGGGGGGGGGGGAATCTCCCCCTCCCAAAAAAAACAACCCGAGAAAACCCAAAACTGTAACAAACCAGTACGTGTTAAGGCGACAGCTTATGCCAACCCTAGCCTTACACCCGAGAACTGCAAGAGGAAATTCATATTGTTCTTGGTAAATTTTCGCTTCTACGTACAGAACTTTGTAAAAGTGACCTTGGGGGAGGGGGGCCCTTTGG
>JACEEZ010000163.1:0-10958 GCA_016584305.1 Chionoecetes opilio | reverse complement strand
CGTGGGGGGTAGTTTAATAGTAAGAAATAATTCATAACGAGACGTAAACCCACCCGGAAAGCAGACAGTGTAAGCAGAATGATAGCTAAAAGCGAGTGGAGAGAGCACATCCGGGAAAACCTATGACTGTTTTTTTTTTTTCAAGGGGTCTAGTGTTTTTCGGGGAATTTTGACAAAGTCAGGCAGATAGGTATCCATATAAGAATTGTGGGTTTAGAGTACAAGCATGAAATTTGGCACAGTCATAGAAAAATTAAGAATAATTCCAGATAAAAACCCCACGCAAAAAGCCCTATGGTAGGTGGGGGCCATTTTACAAAATGCCCTTTTGCCCGCGATTATTTTAACCGGACGACACAAATGCTTTTTTATTTTCTAATGAAATGACTCTAGATACACATTATCCCATAATTGTTTCTCCAATGACCAAAATTTTGCATTTTGTTGCCAGTAATTTAATTAAACCCCCACCAGGGAGCGATAAGTGCTGACAAAAATTTTGGGAAACCCCCGGTTCAGGAGTAAGTTTCAGTGAAATTAAGGAAAAATTAATAGTTGACAGGTAAGTAATATTTATTTAAGTAAACCACTTTTACTATGACTGTGCCAAATTTCATGCTTGTACGTATAAACCCAAATCTTATGAGGAACACCTATCGCCTGAAAAAGAAACCAAATTTAGAAATGAGAAATTTTTTGGGGGCTAAGAGAAAAACACTTCGTCATAATTTTTAAAATGCCGGTTTATTAAATTTTTTATTTGGTTAATTTGACAAAGATATGGAAATTTTTAAACAGTTTCGTCTACAACAATACAGTTTTTTTAACAATAATCTAAACCAAAAGTTTAAAAATTTTCAGCATGTATAAAAAATACTAATTACGCAAATAAGGGGATTTTTTGTAAACCATTTTAAAACATTATTCCGTATTTGTAAGCTTTTCAACAAGTTTCCAAGTTTGATTTAGAGAGAAAGGAAATAAAAAATAGGCCCCCCTTATAGATATGTCCCATACCCAACAATATATCCCCAATAATATGAAAGACAACAATTTGCCTAAACATGGTGTATTGACATTATTAAGATAACTGAAAGGGTAACTTCTAGTATTTCCATTTTGATTTTTTTATAGCACAATTTTCTACCACACTGGCAAAAAGCGGTACATTTCAAATAGCTTGTTTGCACTTGCATGCCCTTAAAACCCTTTTGCATTTAAAAACAAATCAGCTCCTTGGAAGTGCTGGCTTGGGAAGCATGGACCACAGGGGTTTCCAGTGTGGGGATCGATCCACCCCCAACCCCAGGGAGGGCAGACCAAAAAACCCTTAGCGTTTCCCCAGCAGGGGCCCCACCCATGTACACGCCCTTTTGTTTTGTTGTACCAGGGCTCCTCTCGTAGGGGGGAATAGTTCCATGGCTCGCCTTTTCTTCGAAGAGGCTCGAGTTTCGTCATGTTGACGAGATGCGGTGCGACGTAGAGAAGAATGGTAAAAACCGCTCGAGCCTACCACAACGTATCAGAGATGTTGTATCCCCGGGAGAGATGAAAACGCTGGCGTAATTCGTCAAATACTTTCCAGTATCCGGGTGTCTTTTTGCCCCCGTGTTTTAAAAGACGAGCGTGCACCCTGGTATGCAGGGAAACTGGGGAGGACCTGTGACTTTTTGGGTCGAGAAATGGGTTAGAACTATTGTCAGTTATCTGCAATATTGGCCGAGTATAGGGAATATAGATTTTTGGGGAATGCCGGCCTAATTTGCATAAAAATGAACGGGGGAATTTTTTTTCCTAAAAAAAAAAATAGCAAAAAATTTTTTACACTTGTTTCCTATCTTAACACCAATGAGAAGTATTTTTTCGGGGGGGGGGGGGTGACGAGACCCCATCTACCACTAGAAAAAAAGGGGCCTTTTTGTAAAAGGCCGCCACGGCTACCTGGGACTTTTTTCGCGGGGGGTCTATATCGGGAATTTTTTATTGGGACTTTTTACTATGCTGTGAAAAATTTCATGCTTGTACGTATAAACCCCAATTTTTACACCTATTCCCTGACTATAAGGGCAGGGGAAGATAGTCAAAACGACCAAAGAAACAGGATGAAAAGGGGTCCTCACCAGAGGTAGACCCACCTGGGTATTGTGGCAAGCCACTTGAGAGGGGCGAAGCGAGGCTGCAGACGATCAAGAAGGTTACCACGAAGGGGTGAATCTTTGCGTGCGGGTATGGCTGGGGTCCCCGGACTGGTGCGCCAGGTAGTATATGCGTGCAGTGAGGGATACCCTTCCCACCCATGGTGAACCCCGGCAGTGCTTCGGGTTTGCGGACGAGAAGATCCTGCTCTTTTCAGGGGGAGATCATTAGACCACAGGCAGTAGAAGACGCGAAAAATCTGAAGAAAAAGGTGAAGATCGTGAGGTGAGGGGCGAGTGAATGCAGAGTCGTCCGCGTAAAGGTGAACAGTAGTTGGGGGAAAGGGAAGGGGGTAGAGAGAGCAGACGGTGCATTGGAATCGAAGAGAAAGGTGCTTAGAAAAACCCCCCCGGAGTACCCAGCTAAAACCCTTCATAGGAGCTAAATGCACCCCCAAAAAGACACGTGAAACCCGTTACAAAAATAGCCCCGTATCCACCTGAGAAGGCTTCCTTTGGGCCACCCAAGTCCAAAAGTGGTCAAGATTAATTTCCCCGTTTCCACATCGAAGGCACTTTTTGGGGCCAAAGGGAAAGGAAAACCCCACGGGGGGAGAGGGGGTTAGAGTTTCACGAAGCAAGATGTGTACTTCGTGTGGGAAAAAAACCATAGAGAGGGGGGAGAGTTTATTTGGAGACGATGCATGAGTGGGCAAGAAAGGGTGCGTTTAAACACCCTTTCTAAAGCAAGAAGTGAGGGAGATAGGATGAATTGTCGGTTCAGGCTTGGGATCGGAACAATTGGTGGAGGTCCAGGGAGGAGGGACATGTCCCCGGCGGAAGCAGAAATTGAAGAGTGTAGTAGAGGGTTTCCCGGAACTTTTTGAAGGGGCGAAGCATTGATAGGGAAAGGGGCCCTCAATTTAGGGGGAGTAGCGTAGACCCCGCAAGAGCACGTCGCAGTTCATCCTCCGTTTGCAGTACGTCATCGTCCTATCCCGGGGAATAAGCAGCCAAACAGCGGAGGGTGCGAACGTTGGGGGAGGGGAGAGCATTTTGAATGTGCCAGGAGATTGCAAATTTGCGACTGACCGACCAAGCAGTGATGAGGTCCTGGGCGTTTCATGTGGGCTGTGGTGGAAGGGGGCCGGTGGGTTTTTCGATGGTCCCGTTTTAGGTGCCAAATGGTCCCCGACGCTAGTTGATGATTTTATGCTACCTATACTTTGCCAGATTCGGGGGGTAGGCGCACTTCGCAGGGCGATCAGGTGTCTCTCGCCACTGGTAGACCAGATGATCCCGGGTGGGTTGCCTTTTAAAGGTAAGCCAGCATCCGCGCCCCCCTTTCCGCTTTGGGTAATACGAGACCACGTCCAGGAGGGCCACAGGGGGAGTTGAAGCGAGTCTGGTAACATAACGGCTGTAGAAGTCATGTGTGCATTTACCAGGGAAATTTTAGAAGTTTTCAGGGGGAAAAGGGAAATCAAAAAAGGGGAAAAGATAGATATGTAAGAGACATTTCGTGGGGAGTACTTGGGAGGGGGGAGATGCGGGTGCGGTGTTGGGGGGCGTAGGACGCGCGGGAGGGGTACTGCAGACTGAGGGCAACGTGGTCGGAGAAGGGGGAAAGGAAAAAAGATGGCAGCTGACATGGACGCCCCAAAAAGGACAAGGGGAGGGGGAAGGACGGGGGGGGTTTGGGGGGGTTTGTTTGGGGGATCCCCCCCCCCCCCCCCCCCCCCCCCCCCCCCCCCCCCCCCCCCCCCCCCCCCCCCCCCCCCCCCCCCCCCCCCCCCCCCCCCCCTTTTTTTTTTTTTTTTTTTTTTTTTTTTTTTTTTTTTTTTTTTTTTTTTTTTTTTTTTTTTTTTTTTTTTTTTTTTTAAAAAAATTTTTGCCCCCCCCCCAAACGAAAGATTTTTTTTGTTTTTGGGCTCCAAAATTTTCAAAAGGGTGGGGGCCTTAGGGCCCCCGGTTTTGTGGAGGCGGGGGTAAGGCCGGCGGATTTGGGTTTTTTTTGGGGTTTAAAAAAAAGGGAGGCAGGGCCAAAAATGCCCGGGGCCAGATTCAGCAGAGGCAGGCCACTGCGGTTGGGAGTGGGAGAAGCGTCCCCAAAAGGGAGCAGAATGCGAGCGTTAAAACCCCCCGTGTCCTACCACGATCTGTGGGTATGGGAAAGGGGCTGGGAGATGAATCACGCCAGGGCAGAGTCCCGTTGCACAGTCGGATTTTTCCCATCTCCACATTTACCTCAAAAAGTTGAAGGTCATAGCAGCATGTGTAGAAACAGCGGAGAATTATGTGGGCATGGAGGAAGAATGTAGGCAATGGGGCCGTTCCGGGCATGGTGCACGTAAGAGAGTACCCAGAAAGGAGGGAGCCGCGCCCCCCCGGGTAGAGCACCCCCGGGAAAAAAGTTTCCTGAATGAATATGACCTGGGGGTTTCGAAAACGGGGCCCCTTAGTGCAGTGATTTTGAGTGTGTTTTTCCGAAAGCTTCCAAAGCAAATGAAGCGGCGGGGGACTAGCGAAGTTTCCCCTTAGTGTTGCGGGTGACAGAAGGGAGGGGGGCGGGGAGTGGCGTGCTCCCACCCAAAAGCGCGGGGTGAGAAATTTGGGGCACTAGACCACCCAGCCTTCAAGGCGGGGCAAAACCAGCCCAGTCAAAATGACCTGAACCCCCTCACCCCAAAAAAAATTGCAAGAAATTTTTTTATTGCATTTTTTTGTTTTTTCAAGTGTAAAAAAACAATAAAAAAAAAAGTTTACAAAATTGGGTTACCGAAAAGGGTCAAAAGGGCGTCATGTTTCCTGGCCCCCTCTGCATTAGAAACCCCTAATTTTCCCAGTGGGAAAGGCGGTTAGCTCTTCGTACTTTGAAAGGGTTTTCATTTCAGGAAACAAGTGACTTTAAAAAATCTAAAAAAAACAATAACCCCATTTTTCTGGGCTCTCAAAAAGTTATAGGCCAGTCATAATGTCGTGACGTACCCTGCAATGACGTAAATTTTGGTTTGGTAATGCACTGATTTAAGTTATTTTTTTTTCATTCACCCATTCCAGATTTTAGTTTTTACTAACTTTAAATTTTCTTTGCATTTCAGAGCATGAAAAGATGCAAGCCGAGGAAATTGCCCTTTTATGTGGAGGAGATAGATGGTTGAAAGGGTGGTGTTTGGTAAAAAGGGGGTAAAGGGATCAACAAGGCCAGCACGCAAGGCGACAGTATCGTGGTATTGCTGGTACCGAGGTGTTTAAAAGAGCAGAGTGAGCATATTAACAAGAAGCAAAATTAAATTTGTTCAGAAAGCCAAGCTACAACCCCCTCAACCGTAAAAGGGAAAGTGCGTGTGTTTCTGTCGGCCCTTTTCAATAGTAAACGCACTGTTTTTTCTGGGGCAATGAAAAAAAATCCCCCGGGTTTAGTCGATTTTGATTTAATTTAGCTGTGTAAAAAAACGATTCTTTCGTGGAGACAACCCTCTCACAGAAAGGATCGAATGATGACTGGGCTTCACTTTTCGTGTAAAAATAGAGTATTTGGGAAAAGGACCTCCACGCTGCTGTTTATGTGACCATGGTCAGTGACATCAATTTTTCGCAGAAACAGGCCACCCCTTTGCAGTACAGAGATGGTCCAACTGAAAAGAAGCCACAAAAGGGTTGGAAGACCGAAGGACTCTGACCAAGAGAAGCCTTCATCGGAAGGGGCTCGTTTTTAGCAGAAAATGAGGGGAACAATGACAGGGATGATTTGCAAAAGAAAAGGCAGAATATCTGGTTCAGCCAGTTTCCCGTGGCCTATGGAAACCCAGTCCCCAAACCCAAACGGGTTAAGCATTATGGGGAATCTTTTTCTTTTGCCGAGAAAGGGGGGGGTTTTACAGATATCAAAACTTTTGTGAAAAAAGTAGTAGTTTTCTGAGAATTTTTTGCCACCCAAAAAATGATAAAAAGGGCTCAGAAAAGAGCCAACATACAGTGCGGCTAAACTTTTTTAAGAGCGACATTAAGTCAATGATCACATTTTAAAATCGACCAATATCTTGATATTTCGGCGCTAGAACTACAATTCCCCTAGAATACATTCATCGAGCTTGCAATGCTTGCCCAACATTTATTGTTGGCAAAACCTTGCGGGAAAGGGGGCGAGTATTGGACAATCTATTGTACAAGCCGTGCCCCAGGCTTTGATATTTACCGCTGCAGATTGAATAGCAGTACAGGTACACCCCAGTCAGGTCGCGTTTCCTGGTCGACAGCCTCTCAGCCGGGGTTTCTGCTCTCATATCAGAGGCCCAGCGTTTTGAGGAAAAACGCGCCCCCTATACGTCGGGATTACTGGGCGATGGCGCATAGAAGGACAGATTGGGCACTGATGTTTGCAGCTGATAATGTTGACCAAAAATCATGACATTAGATGGGAAGGGAAATTTTCACGAAGGGGGAGTTGCACCCAAAAACCCCGGGGAGGCAAGCGCCAAATAATCCTTAGAACCCGGATTGAAGTTTGAAGATTTTTGAACTGACTGAAGTTGAGTAAAGGAATACCGGTTACAACCGGTTCACGAAATATGCCCGTGACAACATCAAGTTTGATCCTCTCCCATTCCTTCAAGCTGCCGATCAAAAGATTGACCACTGGGGGAAGTCCCTACGTTCAAACAACCTGCGCCAAAAGGAAGGCATAATGCATCTTTGCAAAAGGACTGCAGTCATCCAGGGCAGTCCTCTGGGGTTTTCCTTCCAATCATTGACAGTATTTGGGACAATCATGCATCTTCTCCACCCTTTATCCCTTTGCAAATGGCAGATTAACAAGCCCCGGCAGTTGGACATTTGAACAGCCATGTACTGGAAAGCGTCCCAAATAAACATGAGGGCCCCTGCAGACTCCGGTTCGAGATGGGGGGTTTGCGCGGGGATGCTTCCACACTTAATGAATCTTCTGGGGCGATAGGAACGTGAGATTGAAGTGGAATCAACAAAATCCGGGGAACCATTAGGGCGAGATGCAGTACAGCACATCTTGTCAGGAAAGGCAGTTCAGGTGCTCCCCGTGGTCATTGCTCCTTGACAGTGTCTACACACAGGTTGTAGACAGGACATTTTGAGACCCTGATTTGAAAAACTTGTGAATAAAATTGAAGAGCTGATATGAAAACACTGACGGGGGACCAAAGGGGTTTCGCTCATTATCTGTCGTTCACTACTTTTGACCAAGTTTGTCTCCAAGAGAAAAAATTTCTCAACTCTTTCTAAAAAAGCAACTGGCTCAGTTCCCAAAGAGCAGGCGTTGTCAGGGAGTTATCAAAGTGATGCAAGGATCCGGGGTTATGCACCCCACCCCATCGCTGACGTTTGCCCATTTCGCCGCAGCGGACATGCAACTATTTAAAAATGGGCCCACCTTTACCCCAGTCCATAAAAAAAACTAGAACAGGCCCACCCTTTCCTTTCCCCCCAATAGTTCATGAATGGCTTTCATGTATCAGGGTATTATCATTTTGGGTGGCCTTGGATGTGACTGGTTATCGAGCAACTCTTATGAGATCCCCCCAAAACTACAGGTGGGGCCACACGAGGAAGTGGAATGTCCGACCATCAAAGGGGCCCTGTGGACCATGTCTGTGCCAGTTTCTTAACGTACAGTGAAGCAATGCAGATTTACGACCCGAGCTTCGTCACCATGAGCAAAATAAGGAGGCCCGGGGAAAGGGTGAGAAGAGATCATGAAGACCCGGAGAAAATTGCAGACAAAATACAACATTTCTCCTTTTGCTGATGAAGCATCTTTGCACAATATTTAACAGGTGTAAAGCAAATGAGGGTGTGAAGTCCTGACCTGTTTTCTATCGGCAAGGAAACACTAGCAAGATGGGGCAGTCGGGTTTTCCTTTTTATACAGAAGGAAAGAAGGCAAAGACCCTTGGATCAGCGTCGACAATCAGAAGCCGAAAAAACAGAGCAATAGATCAGCTTTGTTGTTCAAAGGTTTTTCGTAGTGTCTCAAACTGCAGAACTTTTTACTCGTGAGATCATGAACTACGAACTCTCGCCTTATCCTCAAGCACTCTTTTAAGCAAAAAAGGTCTTACGGAAGGGAGACAAAGCACAACTGATGCACGCTCTTAAAGCCCCTGTCACAGCATTTCGGATGAAGCGGTCCTGGAGACTGCTCCTGAAAAGAACACAAGCTTTTGATGGAGGTTCCCCTTTTTCTTCGGTGAAGTGGTTTATGGAAGGACCTAACCCCATTGCCAAAGACTAAACAGCATTCCTGTGAAACACTATGGAAGGGTACGGAGTCTTTGATGGTTACCCCGTGGTGGGCTAAGTCGAAGGAAAACACATCAGCGACGGGGGCAAAATCGTGACGGCATAAAGGGGAAATCACTGAAAAAAACCAAATCACGGAAAGATGGAGGATTTCCTTTTCCCAAAAACGAGAACAAACGACATGATCCATTTTATTGCCGATAGATAAAAAATCAGAGGATGTCTGTGATAAAAGATAGGAGATGTGACTTGGACATTGTAGGACAGCAGATCAATGTCATCTGAAAAAACTACACGATAGGCAAAGGGCACGGGATTTTTTAGTGTCGTCATTAGCATTGAGCGATAGTACAAAGCTTACTTCCGCCAGTAAGGGATCCTACTGTAGTGTATGACAAAAAAATCATAAAGCAGGTTTAGGTAGCGAGATCTGTCAAAGTCTGCGTTTCTGCAGCGTTCACGGATCGACACCCCTTCCAGGATATTGGAATTGGAAAAACTTGCTCGCAAAAAATGATGAAAAGGTGATCCAATCCCGCAAAGTTGTGCAAAGATCTTTTTAAAACACCTGGACAAGACAGGATGTTGTTTTTAGGCTTGGGTGTGCACTCATGGTGTCTCTGTTCAATGGGAAACCGGGGGAAAAAACCCATCTGCTTCAGATACACCCGTCTTTGCAAAAAAAATGAGTGCGGGCCCAAAAGCTTCGTGACACCCCAAAAGACTGCCTCCAACATTTCGGCTACAAAGTATCATTCTCTGAGAAGCTATCTCAGGTAGTGCAAAGGAGGGCAAGGGGTGAGGATATTGCATCACTAAATGGGGGGGCCCACAAAACCCAAAAGAATAGTTCCAGTGAGACGGAACTGCACCCGCCCAGAAACACTCCCGAAAATTATTCGTTTAGCTGTTCCGGGGTTTGCAAACACCCCCGTTTTACTTGCCGAAAGCAGGGCTAGACTGTTTTTCAAGCAGGGGACAATGCCAAAATGGACATTGTTACAACACGCGTCAAGATCCAGTATCAGATGATGAAGGGGGAAAAGTGAAAATGGAAATATGAAGCATTGGCGCAATCTTTTTATGACGCCATTTTGACCCATTTCTGAACCCAATTTTTTGGGAAACTTTGTTGTATTTTTGTTCACAAATTAAAGAACAAAAAAACACCATAAAACAATTTCTTGCAATATTTTAGGGTTGTTGGCTACTTTTATAGGGGCTAAAATCGACCTCTCAGGAGTGTCGTGCAGAGGCGATGAAAACTTTTTGCGATTCAACTAAGGGGCAAGAGTGCTTCGGTGGTGGCTTTTGGCTGCCAGGCTTCAATGCGGGCATCTATGGCATCAAAGGTGCCCTGAGAGTTGTACAGCGAGATTCCCGAGTAGCGCAGCTTGACGAAAAGCAATAGCAGCAGAGTCGTAGGACAGGGAGAGGAAGACGAAGTTGCGGGTGGGGGTGGTGGAGACGCAGCAGTGAGACGGGGGGAGGGGGACCGCTTTGAAGCCATGCCAGACGTTGACCCCTGGCAATTTTCACCCAGGGCATTCCCCTGCGGGGTTGGGCAGGCGGAGATGAGGTTTCCGCGTAGAGGCGGAAGCAGCAGCCGCAGTAGGCGGGAAGGGGGGCGGTATGGGCAGGAACGGGAGCATGGCCCGCAGCACACCGCCCTTCTCCGAGGCAGAGCAGTAACGTGAAATGTGGCCCAATACCCAGCATTAAAGTACCACGGGTTTATCCTTCATCTGGCACCTCACGGGAGAAAGGGAAATTTAATGAAGGTGGCGGGGTTCCGAAGACTCCCGGTGACGGGTTGATGGGGATCCCCTCTTTAAGGAATCGACGAGAGTGTATACGCCGGCAGTTTCCTTTGGGAAAAAGGAGTGGGCAAACCGACAGGGGAAACGAGTTTTGAGGAAGTAGGGAATTACGGGGTCTGTCATGGAGTCCTGAACATCAAGGTGTAAGGACAGGAATCACCCCCCGTACCCCGTCAAGATGTCTCTGCGGCGCCTCGAGAGTATACGAAGGAGAAATAAAAAACGGACATCTTCACCTCCGCGTTTTCGATCGAAGACAGAATACCTGGTAAAACCCCAGACAGCCCGCGAAAATTACGTCACGCTCGGATTTTCTTTAAAGGGTATCTTGACATATCGTCCGCGGAGCAAAGGGGAGCAGCAGATGAGAGCAACAAAGGGGGCAGGGGGAGGGGGAGGACGAGGTAGGTGGTAGTCAGGCGCTCTATGGGGGAGTGGGGCCACACCGCACTTGGGTGTTTTAGCAGCGGAGAGAGAGGGGGGACATTTGTATCTGAGCCGTGACCATGGCGCTTAAAGGGGGTTGGGCGAGGTGGAGGGGAGGTTTTGGTTCAGGGGGGGGGGCCCACAGCAGCATCATGCGTCTATGGGGCTCAAGGGGGGGCCGTGTCCCATCATGCCCCGCACTTAAGGGAGGGTCACCCCCGACACAAAAAAAAAAAAAAAAAAAAGCTAAGATCTTTCAACTTGAAAACTTTAGGGTATAAACCAATTACAATGTCGATTT